>CAUYLG010001780.1:0-47278 GCA_963573385.1 Cacajao melanocephalus | reverse complement strand
ATTCTTGTTAGCATTTCATGAAACCTTTTTTCAGGGTTCTTAGTTTCTTTGCATTGGGTTAGAACATGTTCTTCTAGCTCAGAGAAGTTTCATATTACCTATCTTCTGAAGTCTGTTTCTGTCAATTCATCAGACTCATTCTCCATCCAGCCTTGTTCCCTTGCTGGTGAGGAGTTGTGATCCCTTGGAGGAGGAGGAGGAGAGGTGTTCTGGTTTTGGGTGTTTTCATCCTTTTTGCGCGGGTTTCTTCCCATCTTTGTGGATTTATTTACCTGTGGTCTTTGTAGTTGTTGACTTTCAGATGGGCTCTCTGAGTGGACATCCAGTTTGTTGATGATGAAATTGTTTCTTTCTGTTTCTTAGTTTTCCTTCTAACAGTCAGGCCCCTCTGCTGTAGGACTGCTGGAGGTTCACTCCAGACCCTGCTTTCCTGGGGCTCACCTGCAGCGGCTGCAGAACAGTGAAGGTTGATGCCAGCTTCTTCTTATGCTATCTTCATCCCAGAAGGATACCTGTCAGATATCAGTCTGAGCTCTCCTTTGTGAGGTGACTCTGGGTATCCGGGATCAGGGAGTTGCTTGAGGAGAGTCTGTCCTTTATAGGAGCTCAAGTGCTGAGCTGTGAGCTCCGTTGTTCCGTTCAGTGCTGCTTGGCAGGTACGTTTAAGTCTGCTGCAGCAGAACTCATGACCGCCTTTTTTTCCCCAGGTGCTCTGTCCCAGGAAGGTAGGGCTTTATTTATAAGTTTCTGTCATCCTGCTGCCTTTTTTCAGGGCTGCACTGCCCAGCGAAGAGGCAGCCTAGTCGCAGTCTGCCAGCAGAGTCATTGCTGGGCTCCTGTTAGCTCCACCCAGCTGTCATGTGAACTTCCCTGCAGTCCTGTTTACAGGGGTATAGTTAGAACTGCCTCAGCAATGGCGGCCTGCCTCTGTAATGGCAGACTCTTTCTATGATCTCGGACTGCCTCAGCAATGGTGGGCTACCTCGGCAGTGGCGAATTGCCTCTAATGGCGGACGCCCCTCCCCCACAGAGCTGGACTGTCCTGGGTTCATCTGTACTTGCTGTGAAACTCTTAATCCCAAGCGTTTCGGATTGCTGGTTTTTTTAGGGGTGAGACCGACCAAGCCTGATCACCTGGCTCCCTGCCTCATACCTCTTTTTTTTTTTCAGTTGAACAGGCAACTCTGTCTCCCAGGTGTTCCATTCATCAGTTGAAATGCCATCCGGATATGTGTGATTTCTTGTGTGGAGACCCGCTGCGCCGGCTGAAACAGCCGTGCTGGAGACTCATGGTGCTTTTTTTCACCCGGGAATCTCCTGGCCTGGCTCCCTGTTTCAGTTCCCTTTTTTTCAGTGGAATAGGCGACTCTGTCTCCCTGGTGTTCCAGTCTGCAGTTGAAAAGGTGCCCGGATTTGTTTATGATTTTGTGCGGAGTCTCGCTGCACTAGCTGAAACAGCTGCACTGGAGACTTGTGTCACTTTTCCCCTGGGAATCTCTTGGCCTGACTCCCTGTTTCAGTCCCCTTTTTTCAGTTGTACAGGTGACTCTGTCTCCCAGGCGTTCCAGTCTCCGGTTGAAAAGGCACCTGGATCTGTGTGGTTTCCAGTGCGGAGACCCACTGTGCTGGCTTGAAACAGCCGTGCTGGAGACGCGTGGCGCTTTTTCACCTGGGAATCTCCTGGCCTGGCTCCCTGTTTCAGTCCCCTTTTTATCAGTTGAACGGGTGACTCTGTCTCCCAGGCACTCCAGTCGCCAGCTGAAACGGTGCGCAGACCTGTGTGAATTTTTTGTGTGGAGACCCGCCGTGCCGGCCGGAACAGCTACACTGGCCACCCATGGCCAGTGGCCAGGAATCTACTGGTCTATGGGCAATAAAAATCCGTCTGGAAATGCGGCGTCTACTCACCCTCTGTGCTCTTGCTGGGAGCTGCAATCCAGAGCTGCTCTTAATTGGCCATCTTGAATCCCCCCTCTTTTTTTTTTTTTTAAAGACAAAATCTCCCCGTATTGCCAGACTAGAGTGCTGTGGTGCGATCTCGGCTCACCGCAACCTCTGACTCCCTGGTTTATGCAATTATCCTGCCACAGCCTCCCGACTAGCTAGGATTAAAGGCACGTGCCACCATGCCCAGCTGATTTTTGTATTTTTAGTAGAGATGGGGTTTCACCATGTTGGCCATGATGGTCTCAATCTCCTGACCTCGTGATCCGCCTGCCTCGGCCTAGCAGTAGAGTTCTTAAATGAGGTTCAAAAAAATTTGACCTTGAGGAAAGAATTCTAAAATACCACTGAAGTAGCTTTGATTTTTAAAAACCAACCAGGTTAAAAGGTCAACACATGATTCTTTGTTATCTTAGTTTTAAATGCGGTTTTCTATAACACATATTTTTCCTTTAGATTTTATTGTAGGGCTTTTAAATAAAAGACAATTTTCATATATTAAAAATGTCAACATATTTTTACTCACTGGATTGTAGACTGTTAGGTTTTGGTAGTCTTCTTAGTTCTGTAATATGTATTGTTGGTTGAAAACTTGAGGTGGTAAGCACTGCTAGCATTAAATTTGGGGTTAAGAAAGGAAGTGGTATATGGATTATCTATTCAACATTCTTAGCCATTTGTGGCTTTGGTGAGCTTTCTTGGTTATCATCATTTATAAAGTACCTCCCTCTATTTTTCTTCTTCAAACCAGTTTGAAAAGGCAAGTTGGATTTATTTTACTAGTATTCTGATGACTGTTGATTGTGGTTCTCAAGTTGATCTAATCATGTCACAAAATACAATAGAGATTATATTTCATCATTGAGGTGCTTAGTCACAGATTAAAATAGTCCCTGGCTACAGACAAGTCTTTCTGAGCACAGAATAAACTGCATCCAGTAAAGCATGTAAGCCTAAGAATTTTGCTTCTTTATCACAAATAACATAGTATGGAGTTTGCTGAACTCTTTTCAGACACGGCTTTATCATTTCTGACTTAATTGCATGTTAAGCCATTTTAATTGTTTTCTTATTAAGTTAACCAGTCAAAATGTACCATATTTCACTGATTCTAGGATTTGGGCTTTTTTCTTATCTTTTAATGTTTTTTTTTATATCAGTGATGTGTCTTGTATCCTTTGGTGTCTTAAACAAAAGGGAAGATAATTTTGACTAAAGTTCCGCTTTGTACAAGGCACAGAAAGAAGTAAAGAAATGAGATAAATACTCTCTAACCTCAAAAAATTAAGACAAATATGGATCTTTTTGTCTCTGTCTCTGTGTTTTTCTCTTTCTTTCTTTCAGACACATACTCTGAAAAGTTAACTGAGGTGATAAAACCTAAATGCCAGCTAGCTTTTCTATGCAATTCTAATCCAATATTTATTCCTGATACAAATAACTCAAAGCCAAATTAAAGCAACTGAAACTATTCTAACATGATCCAAGAGGGAGAAAGTCTGTAGGTGAAGATAATAAACATTAGAATGCAACTCCTTCTCTCACAAGGTTTTTGAAGGGAGTAGGTAGACTGTTACCACTGAATTTGACATGCTACTCTGGACAGCTCAAATATTAACTTAGCCCTGACAATGAGGATGAGACATCTGGGGTTTGAGAAAACCAGCCACCTAAGTGATACCCCAGGTATACTATTTTAAACTGATTTCAAAGAAAAGCTATATAAATGATAGTAGTGTATGTATGTGTGTATATCATTAAAACCATGTTTTTCATGTAAGACGAATCATTGGACAAAGCCTTAATATTATTACCTATCAATTTTGGAAGATAAATGGATTTTTTGTTTTGTTTACCATTTTGTAGAAATATCTTTTAACATTACTATAATAAAACCATTAAAGCACCAAGGAGAAGTGTTGGTCAAAGGATGAACCTTGGGTACACAGAAGCACTGCTGGTCTTTGGAGTGAGGATGACTGGTCAGAGCATCCTGACTTATGTAAGCAGGCCTTATGCTCATGGGGTATATAGTTCATGGCCTTTAACCCTGCCAAGAACAGAGAAAGTTTGCAGGCTTCTGAAATCTCATATTATCATTTTGGAACTCAGAATAACCCCCCATTTATGGACATTGCAATTTATCAACTGTCAGCATAATTGGAGATATGTATTATTTGGCAAGAAGAGTTCTTCTTCATAGCTCTCCACTAAGATGCATGTACCACAGTTATTCTGATCCTACCTATTGGAATCCCAGCCCTGGTTAGTCCTCATGGATTTTCAGTGAGACATCAAGACATACAGGTAAGATAGCACATCTGAAAAATGGCCTCTGGAGAGGAGTAACCCTTTCTGAACAAAAGCTTAGGTCAGCCTCAAGGTATTTTTTAGGAAGGTATTTTCTAGGATAATTTATAGTTTTAAATTAAAAGGCAAAGATCTATCAGTCTTGGGGATAGAGTACTGGGTTTATTTATCTGTAATTATTTTCATTTGTTCAGAAAGTAATTTTGGAGCATCTACATTGTACCCTTCCTAAAACCTTCAGTGGCTTTTTATTGCTCTTAGGATAAAATTGGAAAACCCCCAAGATAATTTCAAAGGCCCTATGTGCTCTGCCCACTTCTTAAAAAAAAAAAATTAGGTATGATTCACATACCATAAAACTCACCATTTTAAAATGTAAAATTCAGTGGTTTTATTATATTTACAAGGTTGTACAACTATCACCACTATCTCATTCCAGAACATTTCTGTTACTCCCCAAAAAAGCTCTATACCCTACTGGCAGTCATTTTGTTCCCCCTGCTCCCTAGTTCCTGGCAACCTCTAATCTGCTTTCTATCTCTGTGTATTTTCCTCTTATGGTCATTTTATATAAATGGAATCATACAATATGTGGCCATTTGTGTCTAGATTCTTTCACTGCATGTTTTCAAGGTTCATTCATGTTGTAGCATATATTAGTAATAGTACTTTATTATTTTTTATACCTGAATAATAGTCATATTGATATGGATGTACCACATATTGTTTACTCATCCATAAGTTGATGGGCATTTGGGTTGTTTCCACTTTTTGGCTATTACCAACGTATCTCTCTGTTTTCATCTGTTTCCCCCACTATACCAGGGTCTTTTTACATATTGCTCTTACTGCCTAAAACAGTTTCTCTCTTCACTATCCTCATTTACTTTCTTAACTCTTAATCAGGGTTCACATCCCAGTCCAAATCTATTTCTTTGGGGAATCCTTCCTCAAACTATTATCACATTCCTCTATTATATATTCTTCTAGCATCAGGTTTCTTTCCTTAAAAATAATCCTTGTAATTTGTAATTATGTACCTAATTCTGTTGTCTCTTCACCTTCTCTTCCTACCCTTAGTATACTATAAACTTTATGAAAGCAAAATTGTTTGTTTTCTGCTCATAGTTTTTGTATCCATGGAATCTAGCATAGTAACTGACATATATGTTGAATGTATTCATGCAGGAATCTGTTGGCATCGTTAAGTATTAGGGACAATGAAAAACCAGTGTCTGTTTATAGGGAGCTTGCAATGAAGTGATGCAGGCAAGCAAGTAATTATTTTGTAATAATAAATGCTGTAATTCCTATACCAGTATAATAAAGTAATATGCTCAGTTTAGGCTGGATGTGGTGGCTCACGCCTGTAATCCTAACACTCTGGGAGGTTGAGGCTGGAGGATCACTTGAGGTCAGGAGTTTGAGACCAGCCTGGCCAACATGGTGAAACCTGATCTCTATTAAAAATAGAAAAATTAGCTGGATGCAGTGGCAGGCGCCTGTAATCCCAGCTACTCAGGAGGCTGAGACAGGAGAATCGCTTGAACCTGGGAGGTGGAGGTTGCAGTGAGCCGAGATCATGCCACTGCACTCCTGCCTGGGTGACAGAGTGAGACCAACTCCAAAACAAAACAAAAAAAATGCTCAGTT
Source organism: Cacajao melanocephalus (assembly GCA_963573385.1). Lineage (NCBI taxonomy): Eukaryota > Metazoa > Chordata > Mammalia > Primates > Pitheciidae > Cacajao > Cacajao melanocephalus. Next base: position 41,371 of record CAUYLG010001780.1, on the reverse strand, counting down.
CAAAAAAGAATAATAAAGTGAACATCCTCCTTGCGCTGTAGATGTATCCATCATCCTGGTAGTTATATTAAATGTTCCCATGCTTTTCTTTATTGTTTTGTTACACAGGAATTTATCCATAAACAATGTTGTTTATCTTTTTCTGTTGCTTCATTGTTACTTTACGTGAATAGAATTATGTTTCCTATGTTTATATTTTTTAGATTGTATCTATATTGATGCTTAGAACTGTATTCATTTATTTCCCCTACAATATTGCATTCTGTTTTATGACTATATTACACACAGCATGGATTAATCCTGGTCGTTAGGTAGAGCAACAGAATCTTATCACAAGAGATGACATACTATGTGATTCAACTTATGTACTTAAGAACAAGCAAAACTAATCTGTGGTAATGTAAGTCAGAACAATGGTTATCTGGGTGAAGGATGTAATAGAATGGGAAAGAGTGCCTTCTGAGGTGTTGGAAATGCTCTAAATCTTGATCTGGCTGGTGATTACCCAAGTGTAATCACATTGAAGACTTATGAGGAATCACATTTACGTATTATACTTTAACAAAAAGTTTCAAAAATAAGCACATGAAAATATTGAGTTAAAAAATACTGTAATGGCAGTATGTACAAATGTAATGAGAACATAGGAAATAGAAGGAAAGTCATGAAAGGCTTTACAGAAGTAGCTTTTAAGTTAAGACTTATTTTGTCTCACATGATAGAATGTAAGGCATTGAAAGGAGGAACGGTGTATTGTTTACTACTGTGTTTTAGTGCATAGAAGAGTGCTCAGTAAAAATTTATAGCATTGAATCAAATTTAGTTTTCCTGGAAGACAGGCAAGTTGAGAACATTCCAAGTATAGAGGCAACAGTAATTCTGGGCTACAGGCAGAAGTAGTTCAGTATTTCTACGGTATAGTATACAGCTGAAGTGTAGCAAGACATGAAGCTGGATTCTAAAAAGTTATATGAATAAGGGTTGTATGTACTGCTAAGAAGATTCAGATTCTACAGGCAATGGGGATTTATCAAAGACCTTTGAATTAAGAAGTGAAATGATCAAATTTATATGTTTGGAAGGATTACTCTGGCAGCAATATGAAAGGCAGTTACTAATAGCAAGAATATTAATAAGACCGTTATCTTAATGACCTGGGGCCATGGGTTGTAAAGGAGAAGAGGGAGATTCAGAAGTTAACACAGAAGATTCTGCTGCTGCTGATGATGATAGAAGTTAACATGAAGAGAGTGCTTACTGTATATCAGGAACTCTGCTAGATTCCAGGTTAAAAGGCAACAAAAACACAGCCCTTGCCCTTGAGGAATGAAGAAAACTGATGTGTACTGCTAGAGGTATGTACACAATATGATAGGAGCACAAAGGGGAAGGGATAACCAACCTTGTCTCACGGAGTAAAGACGACTTCTCAGAAGTGGTTACATTTGTGTTGGGTCTTATGGATAGATGGTATAATAACATCAAAGAAGAGTTATAATGACATCTTAAGCAGAGGGTAGAGCCAGTGCAAAGACAAGAATAGCACATGATTTGATGTGATGGGAACATAAAATTGGAACCGTCAACCAGTTATTCATTTCCCTATGTATATTCCACTGATTTGTTTATAGTCAGGATATATTTGTATTTGTTTCTTTAAAAGTAATCCTCTTGATTTCTGTTACATCATTTCAGTCTTTGGAGAAATATTTGAATCCTGACTGTGTCATCTGTAATGTTAACTATATTCTCAATCTTTATATCATCCATAAATCTGATAAGCTTCCCTACTATTTATTCCTTCAAGGATTAGTTAAGTCATTGAAATGGGTAGAGCCCTGTGGTTACTTGGTAAGTAAAGATCTACTTCCAAGTTTACCCCATATATTAATTAGCCATTGTTATTCAACTGTGAAATCTATTTATGACATAGAGTTGTCATCTAATCCAGGGGTCCCCAACCCCAGGGCCTTGGACCTGAGTGGTCCATGGCCTGTTAGGAACTGGGCCACACAGCAGGAGGTGAGCTGAGAGCCAGTGAGCATTACTGCCTGAGCGCCACCTCCTGTCAGATGAGCAGCAGAATTAGATTCTCATAGGAATACGAACCCTATTGTGAACTGCACATGTGAAGAATCTAGGTTTCACACTCTCTATGAGAATCTAATGCCTGATGATCTGAGGTAGAAGAGTTTCATCCTGAAGCCATCCCCACCCTCCCCATCTGTGGAAAAATTATCTTCCACAAAACCAGTCCCTGGTGCCAAAAAGGTTGGGGACTGCTGATCTAATCTACATTTTTTTCAGTCTTGTTCATAATCACATATAGTATAATGGCTAAAGAAGAGTTTCTTTGAACAAAGCAAATTTGGTTTGACTCCTGGTTTCATGACTTAACAATTTTGCAGCCTTGGGAAAATTATGTCCCTTCTCTAAGCCTCACTTAACTCATCTGTAATATGAGGCTGCTAATAAATATCACAAACTGCTTTAGGAAATATTAAATGAAATCGTGTGTAGTAAATGCTTACTACTTTGCCAAGTATATAGTAAGCACAGAGTAAATGGAAAAGTAGTTGTCATCATTATTACTGTTAATAAGATAATTATTAATTTTAAAAATTTTATTGAGGGTCTACTATGGGCCTAGTACTGTTCTGGATATTTGGAATACATCAGTGAAACTAAGACAATTTTTTTTTTTTTAAAAAGCACATATAAAGTACTGAGTATACACTAGGCACTGATCTAAATATTTACTTTCATTAGCCTACCAACTCTCCGTAGTAGGTGCTGTTATTATCCCTATTTTACCAAAGAGGTAACCGAGGCACAAAGAGGTAAGTTACTTATCCGCTCGCACAGGTAGGCAGTTAAGTGGTAGAGCGGGAGTTTGAACTCAACCAGTCTGCCTCCAGTGTGCTTTCTCTTAACCACTGTGTAATACTGTTACTCATCCAGAGTCACTTCCACTGATGCTTGCTGAAATCAAGATATTTAACTTTTATGGCAGTTCTATAATCTATGAACTCTAATTATGTAAAAAAATAAATTAGGAGAGACTATTAGGATACCATTTTGGTGTGATTTTTTTTTTAAATCTTGACCTGTGCTGGCTCCTGGTGATTATTGGTATTTCTTAACCATCTTTTTAGAATTCCATAGGAAATCACATTAAACTTACCTCTCTGTCATTTGTGTTACATAAAGAACATTCTAAGAAAGAGAGAAAGAGAAGAAAAGAAAGAGAAAGAAAAAAAGAGGAAATTTAGTTCATATCCTTAGTTGACAATGGTTGAACAAAAACATCTCTTAAAAATCACTTAGTTTATATAAAGTATATTTTGTAAACTTCTGTTCTTTTTACAGTGAATATCAATAGCTTATACTACAGGTTCTCAAATGTTTTTATCTCAGGACCTCTTTACATTCTTAAAAATTATTGAAGAACTGAAGAGCTTTTGTTGATGTAGGTTATACTTATTGGTATTTAACGTATTTGAATTTTAAACTGAGAAAATTTAGAGACACAAGAATGCCCAAGTAGAGATTTCATTAGCTACCAGAGCAATTGCATCATCACATGTTATTCGGCCTCGAGAAAACTATACCATATACTTGTGAAAGAGTGGGAGTTAAAAGGGCAGACAATGTCTTAGTATTATAAAAGTAACTTTGACCCCAAAAGTCCCCTAAAAGGGTCTCAGAGATTCCCCCCAGTGGTCACTTGATCTTACCTTGAGAACTTCTACCATCTACTGAATAAACTTATTACTGTCTTCAGTTAGAAGAAACTCTAAGACTAAAATTAAAGATCTAGAATTGAATATTTCAATGGAATTCTTAAGTTTCACTAACATTACTTATTAAGGACTATCTAAATGCATTAGATACTTTCAGGGATGCAGAGATGAAAATAAAACAAATACAACTTCTTTTCTCAAAGAGCTTTCTCATTAGGAAATGTAGCATTTACACATTGAGTTGAAATAGAGTGAAAAGGGGTAAACGACATGTTTGTTGTCACAGCTAATAAACTACATACCACTGGACTCACCTTTGCAATTTATAAACTAAGTTACGTACTTCCATAAAATATGTTTGACTACTGATGATTCTCTTGACATGTAATTAACTGTAAACAAAAATGACAGCAGATTTAGAGATTGTTGCATTTTGCTTTAGGCTGGTATATTTAATAACTTGCCCCGAAAGATTTGGGCAAACAACAGGGAATTGCTGTCTTGAAGTCACTTTAGATTCATTTCTCAAAAGTATCCATTTCTGAAATACACATACTTCCGTATTTAAAACAGTACTAGGCCAGGTGTGGTGGCTCATACCTATAATCATAGCACTTTAGGAGGACAAGACGGGAGGATCACTTGAGGCCAGGAGTTCAAGATCAGCCTGGGCAACATGGTGAGACCCCATCTATACAAGAAAAAACTTCTTAAAAATAAGCCGGGCCTGATGGTGCATGCCTGTATTCCTAGCTACTTGGAAATCGGATTGCTTGAGTCCAGGAGTTTGAGGCTGTAGTGAGCTGTGATCCCAGTCCAGCCTGGGCAACAGAGCGAGACCCTGTCTCAAAAACAAGCAAAAAGTACTAGATACAGAGAAATGCAATTCAAAATGACCTGGAAACACCTGGATTTGATATACTTGTAGAGCCACTAAGCATTGGAAGGGCAGATACCACATTTTTAAATGGAATATTAAAGAATAAAAACAGGGTCAAAAGTTACAATATTGGCAATGGAAAGCATTGGGTTTGAGCAATGCTAAGGCAGCCTCACATGTGTGCTACCTCCCCATTCCTAGGTCACCTTGTATCTATTTACCCCACTCTGCAACCACTGAAAAGTGATTTAGATCAAAAGTAGAACATAGTAAATGAGAGGTATGTGTGTCTCTTTCCCTAAGCGTAATTTACTCTCTGTGTCTTCACCCCCAAATTTCTGGCTCAGCCTTCTTATCTACAACTTGGGAATTCTTTTTATCAAAGCCTTTTCTTACCTATATTCTTATTATCAGAGTATATTTCAGACCCTAGGGTTCTTTATTATGCACTGTCTCTTACCCCATACCCTTTCCCCACATCCACTCCCAACATTATCAAAGCAGAGAGCACTTTCTGGTGGCTAACAGAATGGATACTATTTTACCAGAAATCTTTGTAAACTTTTAAGGAATGGGGATGGCAAATAGGTTTCAGTTTATGTGTCAGTTGTAAGAAATTAATAGCAGCTGCCTGGAATACTGAACCAAGAAGTGTTATGAAACTGCTAGGCTCAAGTGTCATAATCCATTATCAGTCACTGTCATAGGTATGAGAAGAGTGAATGACAGCACATGGACTCCATATTTGAAGCCCCCTGACCTAGCAGATCTCTGCCTTTGAATCCATTTAAATCTGTAGGAGCAGCAGACTAGAGCATATATTCCATATGATAGAGTTTGGATATTTGTTTCCTCCAAATTGCGTGTTGAAATGTGATCCCCAGTGTTGGAGGTGGGGTCTAGTGGGAGGTGCTTGGGTCATGAGGGTGGATTCCTCATGAATTGCTTAGTGCCGACCCCACAGTAATGAATGAGTTCACGTGAGACTGGCCATGGCACCTCCCCTCCCACCTTGATCCTTCTCTTACCATGTGACATGCGTGCTCTGCCTTCACCTTCCACTATGACTGTAAGCTTCCTGAAGCCTCACCAGAAGTAGATCTGGCACTATGCTTTCTGTACAGTCTGCAGAACTGTGAGCCAAACAAACCTTTTTTCTTTACAGGCTACCCAGCCTTACATATTCCTTTATAAGCAATGCAAAACAGATTAATATCCTATATTAATATGTATTTGAAGTATGTAAGTTTCTTCCTATATGTCTGTGCTTTTTAAAATATCATCCTCAAATTTAGACCGAGGTCAGTGCATTGAAATATCTGAAGTATATTGATTTTCTCTCTCTCACACATACATACCCAGAAACTTAAAATCAGAGAAATTTGAAGTATAGTTCTACCTCTACTAATCAGCATATAATTTACATGATCTGTCTTGATCTCAGTTGGACCAGTGCCTGACATACAGTATTAAATACTTTTATTGCTCCTTTCAGTAAACACACAGAAAGCTATTGGGAGCAGGTGCATTGAAATGTCTGTCTTAGCGGTTTATTGAAACCAAGCCCACATTGTGTGGAGACTTGTTATTTAATGCAGCACTTGACTGGCTGTAGGAGCAACCCTAAATTAAGGATCTCGGAGTGGACTGAACCTTTCCAACGAAAAAGACTGCTGCATATATGAAGTGGAAGAGAAAGAATAACAGTTAAACCAGGATTGAAATTTCTAAAATAGGTAAAGAGTATTGACAGAACCTTAGAGACTTTAAGCTGTGAATCTCAAGTGGCTTGTCTCTCCTTCTATCCTCCCAAGATTCTGATCTGTAAGGAGATGCGTGTCCCACGCACACATGCTTGTACACACACAGAAATACATGTGTTACTGACGAGTATGTGTAATATCTGTAGGAGTACTGAAGTAAGAAAGTAATTGAGAGACTTATCTATTCCAGTGCTCCTGTTTCCATAAATGGAAACAGGTAAGTTGTTTTGGCAGCCTAGAATGTCCTTTTATGAAACAAGAATCTGAATTTTTTGTTACTATTTTTTTCAACTTTTAAAAAGATTACTTCTTAGGGAGATTTGGTTAAAATAACTTTTTTTTCTTAAATCTGATCACTTTTAAGTGACTATAGATAAAACTTAGGAAGGAAGGAGATAAGAGACCTTTCACTGAAGGTAGATTTTTCATAAAAGGGGAAAGTGGAATTGGTGAACTTGAAGTAGAAACTGATGGATCAGTGTAAGAAAATATTGAAATACTCAGTTATTAGATTTTGTCCCATAGTGTTTACATAGAGTCCAGCAACTGTTTTGGTTTTGTTTGTTTGTTTTTTAGACGGAGCCTCGCTCTGTTGCACAGGCTAGAGTGCAGTAGTGCAATCTGAGCTCACCGCAACCTCCGCCTCCTGTGTTCCAGTGATTCTCCTGCCTCAACCTCCTGTGTAGCTGGGACTACAGGTCCGTGCCACCATCCCCAGCTACTTTTGATGTTTTTGGTAGAGACAGGGTTTTACCGTGTTGGCCAGGCTGGTCTTGAACTCCTGACCTCAAGTGATTCACCCGCCTCAGCCTTCCAAAGTGCTGGGATTACAGGCGTGAGCCACTGTACCTGGCCAGAACTTGTCACTTTTGCAATCTAGTCCTTAGCTCCAAAGGTTTTCCTCTGACTTGATTTAAAACAAGCCATCTTTCCCCTTTGTAAAATAGTGGGAACATTTATTGCTGAAGTTTTCATGTGAACGAAGCCAAAATCTTGTAAGATTACAACAGAGTACTTTAAAGTAGTTAAATGGTGAGGTGAGGTAAGATTTATGTGCATTTAGATATATACATATCTGTAGATACAGTTATTTTATACATTTATCATTCAATAGAAAAGAATAATAGGTTTATTTTTATGTTAACTTTTTAAAATAATTTCTGCTCAGTTAATTCCAAACTTGTAGAAAAATTGTAAGAAAGTACAAACTCCTATATGCCCCAGTTAACATTTTGTTGTTTGTTCCCTCTCCCTCACTATATATATATTTATGTGCTTATATATATATAAATATCTATATCCATTATCATTATTCTTTTTCTGATCCACTTGAGAGCAAATCATGAACATAATGTCTCCTGACCTCTCAATACTCCAGAATTGATAGTCCCCATGTAAGGCTACTCCCTTACCTAGCCATCCAAATCGGGAAATCAACACCAGTACATACTACCATCCAGTCCACAGGCACAATACACATTTTTATGAGATGTTCCAAAAATATCTTTTTGATTTCTGACTTGAGATCCAATCCAAGATCATTTGTTACATTTAGTTGCTATGTCTCTTTAGTCTCCTTCAATCTGGAAGAGTTCCTCAGTATTTTTCCTGTCTTTTATGACTTTGACAGTTTTAAAGAGTAGAGTCCTTTGATTCTGTTGGATGTTTGTCAGATCATGCATTCTTGGCAGAAGTACCTCAGAAATGATGCTCTGTCTTCTCTGTATATCATATGAAGAAGTGCATGATGTCAAACTGTCTCATCTCTGGTGATGTTAACATTGGTCACCTAGTCAATTTGGTGTCTTCTAGGGGTTTTTTTCCCACTGTGAAATCATCATTTTTCCTCTTGCAATAGTGCTATGATCTGCATGTTTGTGTTTCTCCAAAATTCGTATGTTGAGGTCCTAACCCCCAAGGTGATAGTATTAGGAGGTGGGGTCTTTGATTTAAGGCCATTGTTGGGATTAGTGCCCTTATAAAAGAAGTCCAAGAGAGACCCCCTTACCCTTTCCACCATATGAGAAGGCACTGTCCATGATCCAGGAAGTGGGCCCTCATCAGACACCAAATCTGCTGGTGCCTTGATCTTGGACTCAGCCTCCAGAAGTAAGAGAAATTAATTCCTGTAGATTATAAGTCACAGTTTATGGTATTTCTTATATCAGCCTCAGCAGATTGAGACAAATAGTATTTTGTGGGGAGACTCTGCCAATATCCTGTTCCTTGTCAGACCTCCACTCACCAGCCTTAGCATACTTTGATGAAACCCACCTGAATCAGCTACCTTTATGATAGTTGCCAAGTGGTGATTTTCTGTTTTCATCATTTCTTCTACTTTTCTTAGTTGGCATTCTAATGGAAGGAAGAAGTTTCTATTCTCTGCCATTTATATACTTGTTTATTTATTTATATCATGATGTCCATGGATTTCTATTTTATTCAATGGATTGAAATTTGTTACTTTTATTATTTATTTTTATGCTCAGATTGCTCTATACTTGACCAATAGGAATATGTCCCCATCATTGTCTGACCACTTCCTTTCTGGTGGAGGATGTTCCAGGCTTATCATGTACTTTCTTTGCCCCAATTTTGGAATCAACTGTTTCCCCCAAGAACCCCTATTTTCTTTTAGTGGAAGATGATATTTAAAAACTAAGATCTGGGCACTTGATGTGCTCATTGCTTCTGAGAGCTATTGCTTCTAGTCCTTCTAGTGGGCAGAACTAAGAAATACATGTATGTACACACTGTAATATTGTAATATAATTAGCAATACGTGTTTGGTCTCTGCTCCCAAGTTCCTGACACAGAGCTCTTAAAGCCCTTGTAGATAAGGGGTACTGGGAGAATCCTTTGTTCCTATATTTGATCTTTGACCCCAGTTTCTGTCACAGCTAAGACCTTTCTAATTTCCTGAATGATAGGAGTGTCTGACACAGAGCTCCTAAATCCCCTGGAGTTTCCTAAGTGATAGGAGAATCTTGTTTTAATGAAGTGACTCTTAGTGGGCTCCTGAATAGTCTCAGGATGGGGGTTGGTTGCCAAGGGATCTAAACATGATTAAAGGGTTGGAACCTTTAGCTTTACCCCACCCACTTATTTCAGAGAGGAGCTAAAGGTTGATTTGATCACCATTAGTCAGTGATATAATCAGTTATGCCCATGTGATAGCATTACGTCCATGGAAAACCCAGGAGGACATAATGGAGAGGCATAAGCTCTCCCAGGTTTAGAGAGCTTCCTGGAGGGTAGCCCACCCAGAGAGGGCATGGAAGCCTCATGCCTTCTATACCTTGCCCTATGCATCTTTTCTATCTGGCTATTCATCTGTATCTTTGTAATAATCTTTTATAGTAAGTTAGTAACCGTAAATAAAATGTTTCCATGGATTATGTGACCCACTATATAGCAAACTGATCGACCCTAAAGAAGGGGTCATAGGAACCTTAGTTTTTAGCTGGTTGGTCAGAAGTACAGGTCACAACTGAGACTTCCAATTAGCATGTGAAGTGGGGAGCAGTCTTGTGAGTTAGCAGCCTGTGAGACCTGATGCTGTCTCCAGGAAGAGAGTGACAGAATAGATTGGAGGATGTCCAGCTAGTATTCACTGGGGAATTTCTTGGCATGTGGAAAGAAGTCCTCACACATCTAAAGTCCGAAATATTGTGTTGAGTGGTGAGTGAGAATAGAAAAAAACACTTCAGTTTTTCCCTATCTCTATTACATATACATACAGCTAGATCTGTTTCTGTATCTATCTGTGGGTGTGTTTGTGTGTGTATAGATGCCAATTCTCATTGAGATGTCCAGTGCCATTCAATATTTCAGGATTCTTTGTAGCCTTCCCCCTTTCTATATTTGTATATAAATATTTTCTTTACCAATAATAAATTAGGCTTTCATCATACTCAATATATTTTTTAATCTCTTTGTATATTACTTATCTCCTGACCAGCCCAGTTACCTACTCAGCCTTTGCTTTTTCCCTCCCAAACTTGCTACTCTTTTGATCTTCCCAGTTTTAGTAATGACAACTATATCCTTTCAGTTACTCAAGCCAAAAGTCTTAGATCTTTGTTGCCCCCACTCCAAACCCCACCTTCATCCCATTAATAATTCCTTTAGATAGAATGATTTTTTTGGCTGGGCACAGTGGCTCACACCTGTAATCCCAACACTTGGGAGGCTGAAGGGGGAGGATTGCTTGAGCCCAGGAGTTTGTGATCATCCTGGGCAATGTGAGACCCTATCTCTACAAAAAATAATTAGCCAGGAATGGTGGCATGCACCTGAGATCCCAGCTACTCAGGAGGCTGAGGTAAAAGGATTGCTTGAGCCCAGGTGTTTGAGGCTACAGAGAGCTCCCATGGTGTGCCACTGCACTCCAGCCTGGGTGACAGAGCGAGACCCTTTCTCACAAAAAAAAAAAAAAAAAAAAAAATTCCTGATACCCACTGCTTATATACTAATAATCAAAGCCACTATTTTTATCTTTGCAGGTACTTTAGTAAGATTCTTCTAACTGGCTTTCTACTCCCACCCCTATCTTTATGACTATTCTCTGCACAATAGCCAAAGTGATCCTTTTATAACCTAAATCAGATTATGTCATTTCTTTGGTCAAAACCTACTAGTAGCTTCTATTCTCACTAAATTTAAAATTCAGAATTCTTATCAAGGTCCTTGGTTATCTACTATCCTTTCCCTCACTGTAATTTAACCATATTGGCCATTTGCTGTTTCACACCAAGCACACTCTCACCTAACTGGACTTTTGCATGTGATGTTTCCTTAAGCAAGCTCTTCTGCCAAATACAGAACTCAATACTCCCTCACTCCATTTAAGTCTTTGCTCAAATGTGACTCTAATAATGAGGCCTTCCTTGACTATACAACATGAGGAGGCATCTTTTCTTCATTCTCTATTTCTTTACTTCATGTTTTTATATTTATTACAACCTGCCATAACATTTAAGAGCAAGAGTTTTTGTTTTTGTTTCCCATGCAGTGTCTCCAATACCTGGAATAATGTTGTGACAAATAGTAGGCTCTTGATAAATATTTGTTGAGTGACTTTTTATGGATTCATGTTTAATAAATTCATGTGGTTGAAGTTGATTTAGGTGATTATTAGCAGTATCTTTTATATAGCTGTAAATTACATAATATTTTACAAGGAGTATTAGTGTCAAACAAGCTCTCAACTGGCCTTAAGACAGAGAATTTATGTTCCAAATGTAGATATTTCAGAAACAGAATTAGAGATTAAAGATATTTTGAAAAAGAAGTTGTTAATGGAATTGATGGGAAGTATATTCATCACCAGCAGTATGTTTCTGGAGATCTAAGATCTGGAGTTTACCTGACTACCTTAGTTTCTGATGCTTGTTATACTTTCTCAAGATCATTTCTCAAAGAATGTCGGTCTTCTCTAACTATACCTTTTCTTTCTGATCCAGCACTGTCAGACGTCTCTTATTTTCTGGCATGTTTTACTTTTCTTAATATCTAATACTAGGTTTATTTTATTTTCTATTGGAGTACAATAACTTTATAAGTTCTTCTTATTCTTTGCACTTTAAGTAACAAAATTTTTTCAAGTTGAAGTCTGCCAGCACCAGTAGAGGAGTAGTTGTGTCTGCTTCAGGATTGTCTGAGGCTTTAAAGAGGGTGAACTCTTGACCTTGAGAAAAAGCAGATAATTCTATCAAGAAAGTCTCCCTCCAGGAGTAGGCTTTTATTGCTTCACTATGTGTCTTAACCTGTGAGATCCTGTTTTTTCACCTATAGAAATAAGGTGAACAGTATCCTTTCCATGAGTTGTAAATATGTGTAAATGCCTGACACATAGTAGGCGTTCTGTAAGTATTCGTTTATCTTTCTATTTTCCCTCATCTTCCACTAATACATATAACTTAATGTCTCATCTCTACCAATAAGCTCTTAGGTGTCTTAACCAAATTTTCTTACCAAAATAGTTAAACTTAGGCTGGGCATAGTGGCTTCTGCCTGTAATCCCAGCGCTTTGGGAGGCCAAAGCTGGTGGATCACTTGAGGTCAGGAGATCGAGACCAACCTGGCCAACATGGTGAAACTCTGTCTCTACTAAAAACACAAAAACTAGCTGGGTGTGGTGGCACATGCTGGTAATCCCAGCTACTTGGGAGGCTGAGGCAGGAGAATCGCTTGAACCCAGGAGGCGGAGGTTGCAGTGAGCTGAATTATGTCACTGCACGCCACACTGGGTGACAGAGTGAAACCCTGTCTCAAAAAATAAATAAATAAATAAATTAATTAATTAATAAACTTGGTGAACACAAGCAAACAAAAAAGTGTATGGAATTGTTTTTGCTCTAAAAATACTAGAGACTAAGATGAGTGTTTTCCTTTTTAGGCCATAAATATCTTTCTGGTTTTAAGATAGAGAAAAGAGAGTTGCTTCATCTGAGTGACCAAGCAAGACCAACATAAGTTAAAGTACACAGGGAGTTTCCAAGCATTAAACTCATGGGTGCTCTTCCTGTCTAACCTTGTCTTCATTTGGTAAGACATGTGCAGACCTACCCTGAAGCTTCAGGGAATTTTTGATTCTTGCCAAAAATAAAAATGCCCTAAAGTGTACCTGTTGAGAATGGCAACAACATGTAGATTCTGAAAGTTATAAGTGAAAGAAAGAGTACGTCTGTTACAGTATTCTTGTCAAATAGGATTTTCCCTAAGTTTTATGGGAGTAAAGACTTCCTCTGCTATACTGAACTCTAGCCTCATTTCCTCAGCAAGCATGATTTATCTCAGTCAGATATTAAGCATTTATAAAGAGACTGTGAAAGGTAAACCTCAAATCAGTGGGAAAATAACAGATTGTAAAAGTCATGACATCGAGACTCTCAGGAAGAAAAACTTTGTTTCTTCCATCATACCAGGCCAAAGTAAGTTATAGGTTTGCTAAAGATAAATGTAGTAGAGAAAAACATGGGAGAATACTTATCTGATCTTAGTGTGGGGGTGAGTTTGTTAAGGATTCTAGCAAAGGCAAGCACTATATGGGAAAATGGTGATAAATTTGACAGTCTCACAATTCATAAATTTATAATAATACCAAAGCAAATAGTTATTGAGCTATATGCCAAGCCTTGTAGTAAGTGCTTTGTGTGTGAGTCACAGTGCCAAGGTTGAGAAACTCTGCCTTAGAGCTGCGTGATCTGTAAGTCTAGTCCGCTATGTTAAATGTCAGATGTTTTGTCATGGTGTAACAAGGTTTACCAGCTTCCTAATCTGCAGCATCTGTTTCCTTATTGCTTGCAACTCTGCCACTTAACAGATGCCACCTGTAGTAGTTTTTTTTGTTACAACAATATCCTACGCCAGATACTAATCCTGTATTAATTAGGATAAATGCTAAACAATTACAATAGGAGACCTAAAATGCAGTGTTCACACAAGATAGATGTTAATTATTTCTCATGCAATGGTTCAGGGTAGATAGGTAGCATTTGCCTCATGAAGTTATTCGGAGACTCAGATACCAGGGTAGCTGCATCACTTTTCTCATGGCGTGGCTGACCCTGTGTCATTGATTTATTTGGGTTCTAGCCAGTGGATGGGGAAAGAGAGCATAGAGAAGACACACCTATTCTCTTAAGCTGTAGTACTGAAAGGACATATGTTACTTCTGTTCACATTGAATTAGAGAGAACTTAGTCATGTGGTCTGTCTCACAGCAGGTCGGGGGGCTAGGAAGTGTAGTCTCACACCATGTGCCTAGGAACAAAGAAGAGATTTTGGTGGACAACAAAATAGTTTCCACCACAACCACTAACTGCTGCCACTAAAAATCTGAGAAGCCAAATGATAATGTGGAAATTAAAGTGTTCTTATAAATGAAAAATAAAAATATCCTAAAAGAAATAAGGAAAAGCTACAAATTCAGTTTTAAAAAGGGAAATATAAAAGACTAGTGACTGTACATCAGTAGTTGATTGTCAACAAAGGTACTAAAACAATTCAGTGGAGGAAAGAGTAGTCTTTGAACAAATGGTACTGGCACACTGAATATCCACATGCAAAAAGAATGAAATTGGACCTCTACCTCACAGCATATATAAAAATTAATTCAAAAATGAATCAAAGACTTAAGAGCTAAAACTATATAAAACTCTTTGAGGGAAAAAAACACAAGTCTGTGTTAACTTAGAATAGGCAACAGTTTCTTAGATATCCCCAAAAACACAAGCAACCAAAGAAAGAATTAACAAACTGCAGAAATAAAAACTTTTGTGCATCAAAGGAATCTATGAAGAACGTGAAAAGACAACCACAGAATGGGAGAAAATATTTGCAAATTACGTATCTTAAAAGGATTTAACATTTAGAGTATATAAAGGAGCTTTACAATTCAATAAGACAAATAACCTAGTGTTTTTTAAAAAGGCAAGGATTTTACTAGACTTTTTTCCGAAGATGAATAATACCATTAGTCATTAGGAATATGCAAATCAAAATCACAATGAAATACTACTTCACATCCACTAGGGTGACTAAAATTTAAAAATTAAAAAACAGAAAATAACAAGTGTTGGTGAGATGGAGAAATTGGGTGAGAATCTAAGATGAAAGAGCTATGGTGGAAAAACAGTGATGTGAGCATTAACATTTGGTGGTTTCTCAAACTATTCAACAGAATTGTCATATGACCCCGAAACTCCACTCTTAGGTATATACCCAAGAGAATTGAAAACAGGTGTTCAAGCAAAAAGTTGTTTACACAAATGTTTGTAGCAGCAGCATTCATAATAATTCAAAGATAGAAACAACCTAAGTGTCCATCAACTAGTGAATGGATAAACAAAATGTGGTATACCAATACAATGGAATATTATTCAACCATAAAATTGAATGCAGTATTGATTCATGCTACATCACGGATAGACCTTGAAAACATTGTGTTAAGTGAAAGAAGCCAGACATGAAAGGCTGTATGTTGTATGATTCCATTCCATTTGTCCAGAATAAGCAAACCCATAAATGTGGAAAATAGATTAGTGGGTGCCAGGTACTGGGGAAGAGGGCACTGACTATGTAATGGGTATAAGGTGTTTTGTTTTATTTTGTTTTGAGATAGTGTTTCACTCTTTGTTGCCAAGGCTGGAGTGCAGTGGTGCAATCTTGGCTCACTGCAGCCTCTGCCTCCCAGGTTCAAGCTATTCCCCTGTCTCAGCCTCCTGAGTAGCTGGGATTACAGGTGCCTGCCACCATGCCCAGTTGGCCAGGCTGGTCTCAAACTCCTGACTTCAGGTGGTCCACCTGCCTCAGCCTCCCAAAGTGCTGAGATTACAGGCATGAGCCACCATGTCTGGCCAGGTTTCTTTTTGTGGTGATAAAAATGTTCTGGAATTAGATAACAGTAATGGTTGCACAACTTTGTGAATATACTAAAAGCCACCACATTGTATATTTGTGAATATACTAAAAGTCACCACATTGTATACTTTAAAATTATGAACTTAATGGTGTGTGACTAATATCTCCATAAAAAATAAGACTAGTGACTGTGAAAATCTACCATCCCACTAATAATCAAATAAATGAAAATTATAACAATGTCAATCTTAATTGTATACATCAAAATGATAAGTTAAAATTTTGTTAATACACTCATATTTGATTGTTGAGAATGTAAATTGATAAAGTTGTTTTGGAGGACTTCTTGGTAATATGTATCAAATGCCTTAAAATAAACTATACTCTTTGTCTCAGCAATTATATTGTAAGAATTTATTCTAAGGATATAATAAATATCTATTATGATATTTGTCTACATGCTTGATGATTACAATGAGAATAAAAATGGAAAGCAACTAAAATGTTGAAAAATGAAACATTTAATAATTTTGAAGTAACTGGAATGTTTCATAATAAGCAGCCAATAATTTATGATATCCAATGGCCAGGCATGGTGGCTCATGCGTGTAATCCCAGCACTTTGGGAGACCGAGAAGGGTGGATTGCTTGAGTCCAGGGGTTCAAGACCAGCCTGATCAACATGGCAAAACCTCATCTCTACTAAAAATACAAAAATTAGCCAGGCATAGTGGCACATGCCTGTAATACCAGCTACTTGGGAGGCTGAGGCAGGAGAATTGCTTGAACCTGGGAGGCAGAGGTTGCAGTGAGCACTCCAGCCTGGGCGGCAGAGTGAGAATCTGTCTCAAAAAAACAAACAAATAAATTTATGATATCCAAACAATGTCATAAAAATTACATTGTATAAGATTATACCATTATAGTGCCGTGGAAACTGTTAACACTGTATTAACTGATTAAAATGGGGATCATAAATGATATGTAAAATATAGTCCTGGATTTGTTTTTAAAGTCTATTTTATAAGTTAATGTTCCCATATTTATGTGAAATTACTTATGATTTTTGTTTTCTTTGGATTTTTCTGTATTTAATTTTCTTTATTGAACATGTATTATATAATCAAGAAATTATGTTTTCAATTTTTTTAATTAATGATTTTAGTACACTGACTTTATAATCAGAGAAACTTGTGGACTAACCTTTGGGAGATTTAAAAGTAAGGGCTCTTCCAACAGAATGTGCTGGAGGATGGGAGTTCCTGTGCTCGAGGATGGGAGTTCCTACACATCCATTAGGACAAGCAATATAGTGGTGTGGCTATGAATCTTTCGTTACAGTATGCCCATTTCTCGCTAGACTTGGTGACTGTGGTTGATTAGTTCATTGCTCAGAATAAGATCTTGTTGTCAATTCCTATGTGAGTCAAGTAAACACTGACTTTAGCTTTAGTTCTAGTCAGACAACTTGTGTGTATCACAAGTCAGAGGGGACACTAAATGGGAGCATGTAAGTGGATTTTTGTAGACCAACCATTGTTGTGGGAAAACCTCTTCAGTTCCACTGCTCTTGGCCAGATGTGGGCCTGGATGTGAGTCTGGAAGAGAAGAGTTCAAGCTTCTCTTGTAACGCATTGAATTTCTTACCCAGGGGAAGTTTAAATAAATTTGAACATAAAACCTAGGTCTTCCACTTGGTTTAAAGCCCTTAACCGAGGAATAAGATACATTGAAAAATGCTTTGTACCTATAGCATTGTTGTTAAGAAATGTTGGCCCCATGGGTCATGTGGCTGTTGAACGAGAGCGACTCCCAGACCCACGTGAGTCTCATTTTCTTGGACCTGAATCTCACATGGGGCCTGGGGAAGCAGCGTGGGATGCAGGAGAATAGCTGCTGGGTAGCTGGGTAAGCTATTGCATAGATGACTGCAAGGACTAGACCAACAAAGAGGAGTACCTGGTGCTGCCTTGTTGGCAGGCTATCATTTTTGTCCTACATCCTTCTCAGTAGACTGGTACCAAGCATGTTGTATAATAGTCTTGTGAATATGAATGTTTACTTGAGTTTCAAAAATTTTTTCTGGGCATTATACATAACATCTTGGGACTCAAGTTTCCTGCTCTGTAAAATGAAAATGTTGTCTACCTTAAGGGTGGTTGTACAAAGTACAGTTACTACGCAAAGCTCCCGGAATATGATAAGATATTCTGTAAATGGTAGCTATTACTCTGTTTATGCTATCATATTTTTAAGGTAAAATATGCTAGATACTTTTACAATACCTATTTCTACAGACTTGCATCAGAGGATATTGTCAGGTATTGACATTTTGAGCATTGTAATTATTGACCATGTAATTGTCTAGTTTTAACTCTATGTCATGCAGTAGAAGTTAAAGTTGGCAGCATCACAATGAATAATGATTAAGTCTGAATATTTAATAGTTTATCTTCATGTGTTCTTAGTGTAGTGGTTTATAATATTTTTATGTGCCTTAGAATAAATATTTAATTATAGATGTGCTAACTGAAACTTCTTGCAGTTGACTTACTAAGAAAATATCAATATATAATGTTTATGTATCTTATTCATTCAGCAAATATTTCTTGAAAAAATGCTAAGTATGAGGTATCATTCTGAGTGCTTCAGTCAGTGAACAAAACAGCCAATATAATTTTATATTTTAAATATGTAAAACATTTAATATATATATTTTATAAATATAAACATATATATATTAAATGTTTGTAAACAAACATTTAAAATTTTATATTTTAAATATGTAAAACATTTAAAATATATATGTTCAAAAGTCAAATAGACTGACTCAGAATTCTCACTTCCGTCCCTCTCCCCTTCATCTCCTTCTCACCTGTCATTCTCTTCAATTTCCTTCCTTTTCATTAAAGCTGTTAATAAATAACCAAGGTAATATGAATTTCCCATCTACTGTTTTCCCATAATCCATACTGTTCTGTGCTGCCTTTGTCCTGATTCAGTGTCTTACTAATTCTTTCCCACTCAAACCTCTCCACCAGACATCTTAGAATTCTACTTAGTAGTCTTCAGTTAATCCTAACTATAGTTGAATTAAGTAGGTTGGTGAAGTTGAAAGAGGTGTTAAATGTGGATAATAAATATAAAAGTCAGGGCCAGGCCTGGTGGCTCATACCTGTAATCCCAGCACTTTGGGAGGCTGAGGCAAGCAGATTACCTGGGATCAGGAGTTTGAGACCAGCCTGGCTAACATGGTGAAACCCTGTTTCTACCAAAATTACAAAAAATAAGCCAGGCGTGGTGGCGCACACCTGTAATCCCAGCTACTCGGGAGGCTGAGACAGGAGAATCACTTGAACCTGGGAGGCAGAGATTGCAATGAGCTGAGATCATACCATTATACTCCAACTTGGGCAACAAGAACAAAACTCCGTCTCAAAAAAAAAAAAAGTCAGTATTAATGAATTTGTGATTTAGCCAGACATGGTGGCACACACTTATAATCCCAGAACTTTGGAAAGTATGCATCTGTAGTCTTAACTACTTGGGAGCCTGAGGTGGGAGTATTGCTTAAGCCCAAGAGTTTGAAGCTGCAGAGAGCTATGATTGTGCCACTGCACTCCAGCCTGGGTGACAGAGCAAGACCCAGTGTCTAGAAATAAAACAGTAAGATATGACTTCACACCCTCTAGGATAGCCATAATAAAAATAAAATAAAATGAATAGCATAGCATATAGCATAGCATTCTATAGCATGTTTGTCAATACTTTTTAATTTTGACATAGTATCCATATCTGTTTGATTACCAAAGTACCAAAAGAAAATTTGAAAAGTACAGTAAAACCTAAAGATAAATTTAAAATAACCTCACATTGTAACAGTAAACCATTCTTACTGTCATCTTGGCATATCCTTCTAATCTTTTCTATGCATATATTGCATATACGTGTTTCAAAATCGTTATCTTATATATGTAAGTCCTTTTCTTTTTTCACATAAAATACATTCTGAGCTATTCCTGCCTGTGTTAGCCCATTTGATTGCTTTAAAGAAATAACTGAGGCTAGGTTATATAAAGAAAAGAGGTTTCTTTTGGCTCACAGTCCTGCAGACTATGCAGGGAGCGTGGTGCTGGCATCTGCTACTGGTGAGGCCTCAGGAAGCTTAAAATCATGGCAGAAGACAAAGTGGAAGCCTGCATGTCATATGGAGAGAGATGGAGCAAGAAAGAGAGGGAGGGAGCTGCCAGGATTTTTTAAACAGTCAGCTCTAGTGTGAAGTCATAGAGTGAGAACACTGTGAGGACAGCAGCAAGCCATTTATGAGGCAGGCACCCCCTATTAGGCCCACCTCCAACACTGGAGGTCACATTTCAACATGAGATTTGGAGGGGACAAAACATTTAAAGTGTATGATTGCCTTTAAATATTACTTGAAAATGTGATTTTAATGGCCGCATAGTATTTAATTATATTAATATGCCATTAATTTTCTTATTCTTTTCTTATGCTTTTATAAATCTGTAGTTGAAAATTATTTTTTACAAATCTTTGTACACCTCTTTGATAACTTATTTAAGATATCTTTTTTGAAAGTTGCATTCCCTGGTCAAAAACAAAAATTGGTTAATAGTTTTCATTTGGCTGGCTGACTGCCTTCCAAAAAGATTCTATCAGTTTACACTTCTGAAAGTAGTGTATGAAAGTGCCTATCCTTGCACCCTTCTCAGAACTGTTTTATATTTAAACAAATGTACATATGTGAGCAACAATTTGAATCTAAAATATTCTTAATTTTTAATTTTTCGATTACTAACAAATTGAACATTTTCATTTCATGTTGTTTAAACAACTCCTCTGACTAGTGATGAGTTAAAGGAAAGGATAGATCAATAAAAGAAGAAAACAGTTAATGATAAAGTAATAATAATAAGTAACAGGCCACATGGCAGTGGCTCACGCCTGTAATCCCAGCACTTTGGGAGGCTGAGGCGGGCAGATCACAACAAGGTCAGGAGTTCGAGGCTAGCCTGGCCAACATGATGAAACCCTGTCTCTACTAAAAATACAAAAAATTCTCTACTAAAAATGCAAAAAATTAGCTAGGGTTGGTGGCACATGCCTGTAATCCTAACTACTCAGGAGGGTGAGGCAGGAGAATTACTTGAACCTAGTAATCTCCTTAAGAGGTTGCAGTGAGTGGAGATCGTGCCATGGTACTCAGCCTGGGCAACAGAGCAAGACTCCATCTCAAAAGAAAAAAAAGTGATAATACATTAATAGAGATGGAGTCTATATTTTATACTAAGAAAACTGATATCCAACATAATTTATTATTTATATTTTTATAAATATTAAAATTATATAAATTATAATTTAAGTATAGTTCTTATATCCTCTTAGGTACTATTTTGGACATGTGGGATTCAGTGACTGTTAGCAAAGGTTTTTATTTTAGGCCACTTCTTAATTCACAATTTGACAAATATTTACTGTCATTCTGTGTGCCATTTACTAAGGACACATAGTGAGTAAGACCCATGTGGCCTCTGGTTCCTTGAAGGAGAATAAAAATTTTAAAATAGCTTATTTACTGTTTATTGCCATATATTGTACTAACCTCATTACATATATTATTTCCTTTAGTATTAAAACTATATTTGGTAACTGCATTTTAGAGAGTAGCATGTTTCTTATCAAACCTGTTCACATCAACTAAAATACTAACATGCTTTATAAAAAGGCCCTTCAGTATTTTAAGTGTGGTGCATTTGTGGTAAGCATGGTATAAACACACACACAAAGCCCCATTTAAATACTGTGAGGCTTTCAGTGTTTAGAATCTTGGTAGTGATGAGTTTAAAAGGCTAAGGATGATGGCAAAGCTAATTCCAACTTGGGCCTAAATTTTATTTGTCCTGCTTCTGTGAAATTAAAGCCAAGAGTCACCTATGGTAGGCCATAAATGCCTTTTCAATTTGGATTTGCTTGCATTTTCTACACAGGCTATAGCACTGCCGCATAAAACTCTAAGGGCTCTTGCCAGAGGGAACTGTACAAGCAGTCCACAGATGTTCTCGAAGAAACTCCCTGGAACTTTACTACGCAGTTGTAGAAAAACCCATCAAGGCCAGGCACAGTGGCTCACACCTGTAATCCCAACACTTTGGAAGGCCAAGGTGGGCAGATCACTTGAGGTCAGGAATTCAAGACCAGCCTGACCAACATGGTGAAACCCCATCAGTACTAAAAATAGAAAAATTAGCTGGGTGTCTTTGGCGGGCACCTGTAATCCCAGTTACTGGGGAGGCTGAAGCATGAGAATTACTTGAACCTGGGAGGCAGCAGTTCCAGTGAGCCTAGATTGCACCACTGCACTCCAGCCTGGGCGACAGAGTGACGAAAGAGCCATCAACCATCTTCGTAGATTTCCTATAAGCCAGAGAATTTTCTCAGAGGTCAAATTCTAACCAAGAAACTGAAATATTTTCATCAGTTAAACAGGCAGCTTTTAACATCTGAATAAATCTCTATAACTCTAGAGAAAATTAAGTTATAATTGTAGATACCATTAAACTGTGGAACATGGAAGTTGAAATTTAATTTTGGTTTATAATTTTAAAACCATTCCTTAGAAAGGTTTTTGAGGCCCAATCTGTTGCAGCCACAATCTTAATGACTGGGGAAAAAATGCTTAGTTGTAATTTTTAGGGAGGAATTACTGTCATGCTACTGAGAAATGGATCCTATCTTTCTTGACCTTCCTTCCTTCCTGAATGTCTTCTGCTAATGTTTTTTCTGTGATTCAAATACTGCTGAGAACAGCACAAGTTTTTGCTGGAATTGACTTTAGAATGGACATATGAGTGTTTATAATAAGGAAACAGATTCTTTTTTTCATAGGCTCTGTACTTGAAAGATTTGATATCCTGAATAACCATATACCCCCAAAAAAGTACAATTTGGCTACTGTATTAAAATTTGAAAATATCCTGCATTACATGTTTAGTAGCCACTTTTATTAAATGTAAAGACCAAAACTTCTGTGGCTTTATCCTTACTATATTTTTTTAGAAAATATTTATAATTTTAAATTAGCTTTAGAGTGCAACTCAAAAACCATTTTTAAAACCTAATGAATTAATTTATTAAGAAAACAAAAATCAAAATGATTAGTCTTGGGCTAGCTTGATAACTATTTTTTTCAATAGTTTAGAACTGAACTATTCTGTTAATGAAAATGACAACTAATCTAATTCTGAAGGACTTTCAAGACAGGGTCCTTTCCACTGTTTCTGTAGAATACAAATAAAAGAATGATGAAAATTGACCCTCTCCAGACAAACCTATAGAGACTTCCACTACCTGCTAGTAGATGCCTAAGCTTTTCCATCTGGTGAGGTGCTATGATCTGCTCACCTCTCATTCAGTCAGGAAAATGACACCGTGCAAATCCCTGACTTGTTTTGCTGGCTGTGGGCACACCTAGACACCAGCAAGGAAGAGAATAGAAGGCAAATTCTCTCCAAACCAGCTACTGCTTTGAACACCCTTAACTATCCTAGATCCTTCTTGTCTAAATCTTTGAAACTTTCTCAGTTCTTCCAGCTATACCAGGTTTTTTGAACTTCTGATAATAGCCTTGTGTAACAGTCTCAACTCGCTGACATCTAAATTTAAGTATAAATCTTGGAATTCAAACTCAGAATCACTTGAACCTAGGAGGCAGAGGTTGCAGTGAGCCGAGATCGTGCCATTGCACTCCAGTCTGGGCAATAAGTGAAACTGTCTAACAACAAATCAAAACAAAAAACAAACTCCTTCAAAATCTGGCAGTCTTAACCTTTAGCACTCTTCATTTATCTACCTCAGGTAACTAAATGCTGCCATTGAGGGTGCTAGGGATATATTTCCCTACCTGGAATGCTTTCCTCCTGTCTCAATTCATGTCTTACTCCTTAGACATACTCCTTAGAGACATACTCCCTGAAAACTCCAGCCAGCATTATTCTGTTGTTTCCCTTGCCATGCAGACATAACTTATTCTTATTCTGAATTATATTAACAGCTCATCATTCTTTGTTTCACATATTTTATGTTCTGCATTTCCCATGGTGCCTAACATAATAACTGGGTGTATTCACACATTATTTCCTCCAGAAAATTATTTTTAAACCTTCATGTTTGTCCAAGTTCCTTTCTTCTAGCACCCTGTATAATTGAAATTATCCTATTACTTGTTTGTTTTCAATCCTTGCCCAGGTTCTCATGGTTATGTATTCAAAAGCACATACACAAACGTGGAGTCAGTGCTAAGCATAGTTCTTGGCACAGAGTAGGTTCTCAAAAAAATATTTTATTGAACTGAGTTTTTGAATATAATTACTTCATTATTGTGCTTATCATAAGGGTTTTTTTGTGTGTCATATCCTGAGTTGCATAGATAAGGCAGGTGTAAAGAAATTTAGCTGTCAGACTGGTCACTGTGGCTCACGCCTGTAGTCTCAGCACTTTGAGAGGCCGAGGCAGGCGCTAAACTCAGGAGTTCGAGACCAGCTTGGGCAGCATGGTGAAACCTGGTCTTTAAAAAAATAAAATAAGGCCGAGCGTGGTGGCTCATGCCTCTGATCCCAGCACTTTGGGAGGCTGAGCCAGGCAGATCACAAGGTCAAGAGATTGAGACCATCCTGGCCAACACGGTGAAACCCCATCATTGAGACCAACCTGGCCAACATGGTGAAACCTTGTCTCTACTAAATACAAAAATTAGCTGGGTGTGGTGGCACACACCTGTAGCCCCAGCTACTCTGGAGGCTGAGGCAGGAGAATTGCTTGAACCCAGGAGGCGGAGGTTGCAGTGAGCTGAGATCACGCCACTGCACTCCAACAGAGTGAGACTGTGTCTCAAAAAATAATGATAATAAAAGAAGATAAATTAAAAAAGAAATTTAGCTGTCATTTGTGAGTATACCATACATAAAAGATTGTTCCTGCCCAGTGTGATGGCTCACACCTGTAATCCCAGCACTTTGGGAGGCTGAGGTGGGTGGATCACAAGATCAGGTGTTCAAGACCAGCCTGGCCAACATGGTGAAACCCTGTCTCTACTAAAAATACAAAAATTAGCCGGGTGTGGTGACGGGCACCTATAATCTCAGTTACTCAAGAGGCTGAGGCAGGAGAATTGATTGAACCCAGGAGGCAGAAGTTGTAGGGAGCGGAGTTCGCACCATTGCACTCCAGCCTGGGCAACAGAGCGAGACTCCATCTCAGGGAGAGAGAGAGAAAAAAACAACCATTGAGTTTTGCTGGGTGCAGTGGCTCATGCCTCTAATCTTAGCACTTTGGGAGGCTGAAGCAGGTGGATCACGAGGTCAGGAGTTCAAGACCAGCCTGACCAACATGCTGAAACCCTGTCTCTACTAAAAATACAAAAATTAGCCAGGCATGGTGGCACGTGCCTGTAATCCCAGCTACTTGGGAGGCTGAGGCAGGAGAATCGCTTGAACCCCAGGGGGTGGAGGTTGTGGTGACCCAAGATCGTGCCACTGCATTTCAGCCTGGGCAACGGAACAAGACTGCGTCTCAATTAAAAAAAAAAATAGATTATTCCTATTAGAGGCTGTCTGGGAGCTGTAAAGGATCAGACCATAGGACGAGAGCAATGGAAACATCTAAGGAGATCAGACTATTACTTTTCTGTTAATGGTCCCATATGTCCATGAAATGTATATTAACTCTTCCCTAAAATGTCAATGTAAGGAGTACTCAGATTGCCAATATCAGAGATACTGCTTCCTGAACTAATGCTAAGGCTTTATATTTCTTCATGCTAAATGCTTTCTGCCAGTTCAATACTTTGATGTCAAAAACGCACACAAAAGAGACCATTTAAATAACACGGCCAAAAGATGAATATAGGAAAATTCTCCAACTAACTGGAATGCCAACAATTCTTGTGTTTGCAGCAGTCCTATTTACTGTATAATCTGTACATTTTTCTGATTTCGATACCTGAATATCTAAACTTCTATTGTAGTTTCTCCAAAAGCCTTAAGAATTCTCCATCAAACCTTTGGCCCTCTATCTTTGTCTTCCTGTAGCTGTGCAACTGTGTTCATATTCTGTTTGTCATCAGCATACCTAAGAAAGAGCTCCTCTTTGCTATTGGATGGTATGGTTGGTGAGCAGAATCCTGCTATTTAAATGTTTCATTTTTAACAAGATTGTGAAGCATGTGAAGAAACAAGAATATATTGCCCATATGCAGGGTAAAAAGGAGACAAGGGAAACTGTCTCCAAGGAAGTCCAAAAGATTTTAAATTGCCTATTTTTAATATATTATGAAGAGCTAAAGGAAACCACATCTGAAGAACTGAAGGAAAGTATGAGAATGATATCTCACCAAATAAAGAATATCCTCAAAGAGATACAAATTATAAAAAGGGATCAAATAGAAATTCTGGAGTTAAAAATATAGTAACTGAAATAAAAATATACTAGAAGTCTTCAGCAGCAAAGTTGAATTGACAGAAGGGAGACTCTGAATTTAAAAGTCAGTCAATTGAGATTCTTTTTTTAAAATTTTTAATATTTTATTTCTTTTTAAAATTAGAGATGGGGTCTTGCTATGTTGATCAGGCTGGTCTCCAGCTCCTGCCCTCAAGCAAACCTCCCATCTTGGCCTTCCAGAGTGCTAGGATTACAGGCATGAGCCATGGCGCCAGGCCGAGATTCTTGAGTTTGATAAAATCACACTGATAATTCCCAGGGAACCATGCCAAAATATATAGTAAAAGAAACAGGGAATTAAAATGGTACATAGAAAGTGTCGATTTAACAGACCTCTTGAGGAGATACTATTTTTTAATTATTTTATTTAAAAGCACTGAGTTACTTCAGATTATTTCACCTTCTATGAAAGAGGAAACAAATAAGGAAGTTTATGTCTGTAAATTACAAAACAAGGAAAGGAAAATTTCAATGCTGTTTTTCCATAAAGTTTGTGTTATCCTCTTGCATTACTACTAGCATGCAAGATAAGTCAGATGCCTGAAAAAGGTCTGCTGTACTACTTACGGTCACTCAGTTGTGAGTGGTTGTTATTAAGGTGTGATAAGTGGTTGCTGAGTTGTGACAAGTAACAGACTTAGAGCAGTTCTGCTGCTCAGGTACATAATAGAGTCAGATTCAAAAACCAAGTCTGTCACCAAAATTTCTTAACTGTAGTCCTACAAGGGAGATAGATGAAATTCTCTGGTATAACATAGAAATGGTTAAGCCCTATTATTTTAATAACACCATTTACACACACCATTCTCTTCTGACTCTGTCAGATAAGGAATGGAAAGCTCAAGAATGGTCAGTGTCTTCCCAGAGCAATTTTGCTAGTAAGTGGTAGAACTAGGGTTTGAATGAAAGTATATATGGTTCAAGGTTTTGTATTGCCTATGCTTTTTTGAGATGGCAACCTAAATATTGTGTGGTTGTAGCACACTTAAAACTGGGTGACCATAAGTAGTACAGCAGACCTTTTTCAGGCGTCTGACTTATCTTGCATTCTAGTGTTAATGCAAGATGATAACACAAACTTTATAGAAACACAGCTTTGAAATTTTCCTTTCCTGGTTTTGTAATTTACAGACATAAACTTCCTTATTTGTTTCCTCTTTCATAGAACCTGAAGTAACCTGAAGTAACTCAGTGCTTTTAAATAAAACAACCACATATAAAAACAACCACATAAAAAAATTAGGTGATATGTTTTTGATTTTACTTTGTATCAATTGACAAATTCAGCTATAATAATGCAAATACACCCCAGTACTTGTTTTGATTTCTTTAAAAAGCTTTCTCTTTGTAACCTGATTAGGGGTCTTCTGAGAAAGAGAAACAAAAGCAGGGAGGCAATCAGTGTTTTCTTCCAATATCAGCAGACTGTAGAATTTTAAGACAACTTAACGTTTATCGTCATCTTGATATTTAGATCCTTGACTTTTACCAAAGGCTATTTTAGAATGCCCATTTCTCTCAGAAAAGAAGAGTTTGTTTTTCTAGGCTGCTTTAAGGAAACTCAAGGGATTTCAGCGTAACTCTGTGACTGAAGAATCTGTGCCCTTCCTGGATCTAAATAAGGAGGCCACTGTTTAAACTTCTTACTTTAGGGGAAATTACATCAAATGCTTATGAAAATGACCCATTTTCCCTCCTAATTCATCATAATCCTCTTCTTCAAACAAGTTCTAGGACATTTACTCTTTCTTTTAAAATAAATGTTTAGTGGAACATTCCAGATTTCTAAGTTTCTGAATATACCCTTAGAATATTCCCTTTTTTTCCCCCCACTATCTTGAGTATTTAACATTATGAGTTTGGGAGTTTGGGTTCCAAACTCAACTGATTTTAGGGATCAAGTAAGTCAAATGAATAAAGAGAGCAGAGGTAATATATAAGGGAGTGTGTGGTCTAATAGCTACCTGGCAAAAATGTGGCTGCTTAGAGGCATTCAAATTCAGTTATTTAGAAACATTGCTGGGTCATTAAAACATATTTGTGCTCAAAGGCCCCATGTTTTCTCAGTTTCTCAATGATTACAGAATTATTACCCTGGAAATTTGTGTCAAATAGTAAAAAAGTTTGACTATTTTTTAAAGAATATTTGAATAAATTACCTGCCAAGTTTTTGCATATTGGAGACCACCAAGGAGTTCATTCTGCGAGATTAACTCACATTTATATAAACCTTGAAAGAATGCTTATCCTGCCATTTCTGAACATATATATGTGAAAACTATTTGGATATGGCTAATATAAGTTGGGTATCATTTGTTACTCTTTAGTAAGAAGTCTTTTGATTTCAAGTAACAATGACCCAACTCAAAGTAGCTTAGGCAAAACAGAGGAATTTGTTGGCTCAACCAAATCACAGAAAGGATGAAGTGGTGCTTGCTCAAGAACTACCTAATTCAAGGACACTGTCCCTTTCCCCTGCCCGCCATTCCCATCTTCACTTTGCCAAATTTCTCATCCCTGCCTTTCTCTGTGGGTTGGTTTAATTTCTTCCTACTACAGATAGGCTCTACCCTCTTGGTAGGTAGCATAGCCATTTGGTAGGAAGGACAGGCCATTTTTGGACTAATCTTTCAGCTTCGATCCTGGGGATGACTAATTTAGATCAAAGGACCACCTCCACCCAGTAATTAGGGGCAGAGGGCAGTGGTTTGAGGTTTTGTCTTACATATCTGCCTACCCTGCAAGTTTACCCCTTAGGTCAGGAGAGCAGGATCTGTTGCTAGAAGGAAGAAGAAGGCATGCAAGGTTATATATATTTTATGTCTTGGAATTCCACATAAAAAGATGGCACCACTGAAAATATTTGAAAACTACTGAATTAGAGTTTTGTGAAATCAATTACTTTTTTAACTTGTATACAGTTTTATAAATGTTATGTAACATCATTAGACTTCTCAGTCATGGGGCTCAAGTATAGGTTTATTCATTTTTTTGTAATCATGTGAATTCTGATTGGTGTATTATTTGTTGAACAGATATTTATTGAGCGCCACCAGTATGCCAAACCCTATATTCAACATAGAAGATGGAATGGTAGACAGACAGACCTGATCCCTCCCTTAATGGAACTTAAACAAAAAGAGGGACTTACAAACAAATATCACCAGCATGAGGTTTTATGCTATGATCAGGAGTTATGAAGCAAAAAGACAATAGAGATATCCAGAGTAGATAATTAAGTGAAGATACTAAGGCTGGTAAGAGTGAGCCAGATCATGGGAGAGAAAGCAGAGAGTAGTCAAGGCAGAAGAAAAGTCCGTGTGAAAGCTCAGAGGCAAAAAAGGAGTGTTAGAGAAGCCAAAAACTGTGCATTGTACAGAAAGTATAGTAGGGAAGGGGAATGGGGAGTGGCTAATAGTTGAAGAAGCTGGAGGCATGCCAAGTTCAGATAATGTGGTCCATGATGATTTTTTAAAAAGCCTTTTCCTAACTGTGATGGGTAGCCAGGGAACAGTGTAGAGCAGTCAAATAAAATACACAATTTAGAAACATCCTCCTAGTTGCAGTGTGGAAATGAGTTGCTGAGAGGGACAGTTGGATGCAGGGCAACAGGAGATTGCTGCAGTAATCCAGGTGAGACAGGATAATTAGAAGGGAGTAGCTGTGGAGGTGAGGAAGAGGGGTTAGGTTTGGTAAATATTTAAGAAGTGGAATCAATAGGATTTGGTAATTAACAGTATGTGGGAGATAAGGCACAGGGAAAAGTAAACCTTGACTTCTAGGTTTCTGCCACAGGCAGGTGAGTGAATAGTGACATCACACATTGAGGAACCCAAAAAGAAAAGCAGGTGGAAAAGAAAATGATTCAGTCTAAGAGGCAGTTTGATACACAGGTTTGAAAGTCAGAGGAGGAGGCCAGGTGTGGTGGCTCACGCCTGTAATCCTAGCACTTTAGTAGGCCGAGGCTTGTGGATCACGAGATCAGGAATTTGAGACCGGTCTGGCCAACATGGTGAAACCCTGTCTCTACTAAAAATACAAAATTAGCCAGGCATGATGGCAGGCGCCTGTAATCCCAACTACTCAGGAGGCTGAAGCAGGAGAATCACTTGAATCCGGGAAGCAGAGGTTTCAGTGAGCCGAGATCACACTGTTGCACTCTAGCCTAGGTGACAGAGCGAGACTCCGTCTCAAGGAAAAAAAAAAAAAAGGAGAGAAGTAGTGTCTGGTCAAAAATATAAGTCAGTCTGATAGCATTGACCCAGAATGCTATTACAAGATCTTGTGAAGAATATATGTATAGGCATCTGACCTTGTCTGTGCAATTGTATTTGACAGGTGTTTGCTGGATACTGTTATGCAAGATGTAAGAGGAGTTTTTAAAAATTAATTTTTTTAATGTTTTATTTTATTTAAAAAATAATTTAAGGATGGGTGTGATGGCTCACACCTTGTAGTCCCAGAGCACTTTGGGAGGCTGAGGTGGGCAGATCACTTGAGGCCAGGAGTTTGAGACCAGCCTGGCCAACATGGTAAAACCCCATCTCTACTAAAACACACACACACACACAAATTAGTTATGCATAGTGGTGCATGCCTGTAATCCCAGCTATTCAGGAGGCTGAAGCAGGAGAATCACTTGAACCCAGGAAGCAGAGGTTGCAGTGAGCCGAGATTGCACCGCTGTACTCCAGCCTGGGCAACAGAGCAAGACTCTGTCTCAAAAAAAATTTTTTTAAATTTTTGTGGGTACATAGTAGGTGTATATATTTGTGGGCACATGAGATGTTTTGATACAGGCATGCATTGTGAAATAAGCACATCATGGAAAGTGGCATATCCATCCCCTCAAACATTTGTCCTTCGAGCTACAAACAATCCAATTATACTCTAAGTTATTTTAAAATGTGCAATTAGGTTATTATTGACTATAGTCACCCTATTGTGCTATCAAATAGTAGATCTTATTCTATTTTTATTGTACCCATTAACCATCCCTACCTCCCCCCGTCAACCCGTACTACCCTTTAAAAATTAAAAAATCATGTCAGTCTGAATAATTACATTTTGTTTTGTTTTGTTTTTGAGACAGAGTCTCTCTCTCTCACCCAGGCTGGAGTACAGTGGCACAATCTTGGCTCACTGTAGCCTCCCTCCCAGGTTCAAGCAATTCTTATGCCTCAGCCTCCCAAATAGCTGAGACTACAGGCGGATACCACCACATCCAGCTAATTTTTGTATTTTTAGTAGAGATGGGGTTTCACCATGTTGGTGAGGCTGGTCACCAACTCCTGACCTCAGGTGATCCACCTGCCTCGGCCTTCCAAAGTGTTGGGATTACAGGTGTGAGCCAATTACATTATTGAAGTCAAAGAAAATATAGAGATGAATCTCTAAATGAAAAATGTTTTATTTGGAAAACAAGAATTACATTTTGGGACATGCACAGATTGGGTGATCTTCGTAAGGCCAAAGAACAGAGAAGGTTGGCACTAGTAAAGTTTTGGGGAGCTGGCAAGCTCTGATTGGTGGGTGAGTGATAGCAGTGGATAAAGTTAGTCTTAGAGTCACAACAGATTGTTTCAGTAGCTATTAGATAATACTGGTTTCAGGTTACCACATGCAGTTTCAGCAGCAGGCTTGCAGAGAATTATATTCATGGAACAATATTATATGCCCTAAGTGCTTTTTCCCCCTGGCCCCTCAATTGATTTAGTTGGATATGACAAGATTGATTCAATTTGTATAATCAACTTTCACAACATACTATTTTTTTCATCATAATAAAGGTGACCCAATTAAGATAAATGCCTCATTCTTTACTTCACTCTCAAAATGTTTGTTTGGTGCTTTCCTGCTTATACATCTGGGGTCTGCTTTTGAGTTCAGACCCTTCTGAGTTTGATTCATTTCAATCATCATTTATTAGAGGCCTTCTCCGCTAAGGATAAGATAAAGGGAAGAAGCAAGTGCTGCCTGTTTGTAAGGAATTAAGGATGTTTTGGGAAAATCTGATATGTATTTAAATGGTTTCAATATAGTGTTTAAATAACATGATGGGGAGTCTGTAAAAAGCATTTTCAAGCTCTTTGGTTCTATTTTGGGGGACTATTTTTATTCTAATCATTGGCTTTTTAATCGAAGTCCATATAAATATTTATGTAATCTGCCTTCCAGTCACAAACCATGTTGAGACAGTACTACCCAGAATTGCTTTGAACTTCATCTCTAGATGCCATCCTTGGTTCAGACAATAGCAGTTTAAGGCAAGGGGCTAGAGCAAATCATAGGATTGTCATCCACTTCCTGTGCTTTGAATTCCAGCTGTTTCTTAATTTTTGTATCGCCTGCATTAACTCTATGCACACTAGCAATAATTCACCCAGGCCAGAAGGCCTCCGGCTGTCTTACCCACCAGAAAATTAGTTCATGTACAGGTTAATGAGTACCACAGCCTTGCAAGGGCGGTAATTAAAATTCAGGGAATTCTGGGTGTTGAATAGCTGGAAAGGTATTTTAAGATTAATCTCCATTGAAAGAGGCTTCTGATCATATGGGCCTCCTCTCACCTACTTAAATAAGATTCAATCTATGATTTGCAATAATACCCATAGAGCATATAAAAGAATATTGTGGGAACTCTAAGGAAGAGCTAGTTGAATCAGTTTTGTAAAGCACTTGGAATTCAGTAAGCTGTTAGTAAATGTTAGTTGCCTGTGCTAACCATCATTATTATTATCATTATTAGTATTTAAGTGGAAGACAAGGGGGAAAGGACATTCTAGGCCAAGAGAATAACTTAATTGAAAACATGAAAGTGAATGTCATTTTCCAAAATAACTCAGTATGGTTGGGATATAGAGTATAATGTAGAGAACAATGATGAGAGATGGTGCTAATGAGAGAGAGTTATGTTGGGATCAGATTGTAAAGAATCTTAAATGCCAGCTAAAGAATTTCTGCTTTTCAAAATATACAGTGGGAGCCATTGAAAAAAAAATTTGTGGATTTTTTTTTTTTTACCTCATATTCAGGTTGTCTTTTTCTTTTTCTATGAAAAATTTTCAATATACACTGAAGGAAAAAGGCAGTATAATGACCCCCATGTACTCATTACCCAGCTTTAACCATTATCAAAATGTGGCCAATGCCTTGATGATTTTAAAGCAAGGCAAGAATGAATAACATTGTACCACATCCATTACCTTACTTAATCTTCACTATGTCCTGTGGATTATGTGGTACTCCCACTTTCCCTAATTACAAATAAGAAAACTATCAACATGATAAAGTAAGTAAAAGCTCTGGGATTCTAACCCACGTCCAACTGGTTTCAGAGCTCAAGCTCTTTCGTGTCTCGCATCTGAAGTAGAGCATGATTCCCAGTTGAAAACAGCTGCTACAGTAACAGTACCTATTGGTGCTCTTAACCCTCTTCAGGATAGTAGGCTGCTCTGCCTGCAGCCACTCTGCTTCCAGAGGGTCACCAGAATCTAAGTCCACATAAATGCTCAACCTAGTCAGTCAGCTAAAGTAACTGTGCAGTTCAGTAGTTTTCAAAGTATGGTCCCAGGCCAGTGACAAGTTGTTAGAAAATGCAGACTCTTAGGGCCCAACTTCAGCCTACTGAATCAGCGACTGGGGCTGGGACCCAGCAATTTGTGTTTGTTTTTTAAAACAGACTTTATTGTTTAGAGCAGTTTTAGTTCCACAACAAAATTCAACAGAAGGTACAGAGATCTCCCTTCCCCTACATTTCCTCCCACTATCAGTATCCCCAACCAGAGTGGTACATTTGTTACAGTTGATGAACCTATATTGACACTATCACCATCACCCCAAATTCATAGTTTACATTAGGGTTCATTCTTTACATTGTACATTCTGGGTTTACAAAAATATATAATGACATGTATCCTCCATTGTAGTAGTATACAGAATAGCCTCACCATGCTGAAACAATCTCTGTTTTTATAAGCTCTGCAGTGATTCTCAGGTATACAACTGGTTTAGTTAGGCCTTAGAAAATGGAAGGCAGCTAGTATCTGAAGGAATCTTCCTTACCCTTAAGGCTTACAGGGTTTTTTGTCTACCTGTAAAAGAAGAGAGGGCAGGACTGAAATACATTTGTTTTGTGCTTGTTGACTGTTAGGATAGTAAAAACTAGGATATTACTATTAAGTTGGGATTTGCCTTTTTAAAAAGAATGGTCCAAATCCCTGTTGGAAGTAAATCTTTTCAATATAAGTGGTTAGGTACTACTAGTACACCAAGTTGCCATTTTTTAAACTCTTTTATGTTAAATAATGCACATCTGTATAATGCTGGTTGACATTCTTCCATCTTAAGTGAAGAAAGATGCTTCTACATCTAAATTCAAAACTTTCAACAAAAGTTCAGTATTTCTAATTAAACTTTTTTCATTATGGGATCTCTGGGATGCCAATTTTTCTGGCCAGGAACCTCTGTGACTATGGTGCCTTTGCCCAAGTTCTTGTCCTGCATCCAGGAAGCATGAGGTATGCAGACAAGTGAAGGGTGAAGAAGAAGAGTTTTATTCACTGTTAGAACAGCTCAGAGGAGTGGGTAGCTCCTCTCTGTAGGCAGATCGTCCCCTGGAGTGTTCAGCTCTCAGCAGAGAGGAGGCCCTGGAGAGGGTAGCTTTTCTTCACAGGCAAGTCATTTGGACATCTCTGCAGGTCACTGAAGCTCTCAGCAGAGAGGGTAGCTCCTGCAGCTGGCTGTCCCATCATCTCCAGCTATCAGCAGAGAGAGTACTCTCTGCAACTATTCATCCCATCCTCTCTCTGCCCTCTTCCTCCTCTGACCATCCTCTCCCCTGACTGAGCCCAGGATTTTATGGACCTCAGAGGGAAGGACGGGTGTGCCGATTGGGTGAGTGGCTATGTGAAAGCCCAGAAGAGGCACCACAACTCCCCACTCTGGTCTGCTGGACTGGCAGTCCAGACCCCAGTCTTTAGGCCCTCCCCAGCCTGAAGGTGGGGCCTTACTGGGAACCTACCCCCTTCTGCCCAGGACTCTGCCTCCCACTGCTATTCCAGGCCCTGGGGCTCAGCCACAGCCCCACTGATCAGAGCAGGCTCCAGGAGAGGAGAGAGGCCAGGCAGCAGGAACAGACATCCCCAAGCCAGCAGAGACAGGGGCAGGGGGCCCTTCCCAGCTGTGCCCCAAGAACACAGGGAAGCTTGGATCCACAGCTGCAATTGGGGCAGCTGTAGCCCCCCGCCCAAGGAGGCCAGGGTCTGCAGCTGCAGTTTGGGAGACTATAGTGGCACCTGGGGAGCTCCCATCCCAACTCAGAAGGGGCAGGGCTCCCACTGGCTCCATGGAGTGTGCAGCCTCAGCAGTGCTGCCCTGCTGCAGCTGACATGATGGCAGCAGCCACTGCCGTCACTTTGGTAAGGCTTTGGCAGCTGTTTGGGTGATCATGTCTACTGGTGGACCCTAGGATACATGTGTCAGTTATTATCTTATGATGAGATAATATGTTTTATTGCTGAAGTGAAATATAGAAATAAATTACTTCTTGAATGTCTTTAAAAAGTGTTTAGAATTTATTTATTTATTTTAAAGATAGGGTCTTGCTCTGTTGCCCAGGCTGGGGTGCAGTGGCATGATCATAGATCACTGCTGATTAAAACTCTTGGGCTGAAACAGTCTTGCTGCCTCAGCGTCCCAAGCAGCTGAGATCGTAGGCACATGTCACTGCTCCCAGTTAGAATTTTTAAAGTAGGATTTAAGAAGCTAAGTGAATGTGTAATTCCTGATTTGTGATATACTTCTATCAAAATTAATAGTACAATTCCTTTAATGAAAAATATCTTTTAGAAATAATCCTGATTATAGGAAGGTCAAAAAGAGAAGTACCACCAGAACTTTGATTTTCTTTTTTCAACTTTTCTCCTCCTTCTCACTTCTCCCATAAAGCTAGCACAGAGTCCGGGCACAGCACAGTGGGTACTGTTTATATTGCACTGAGAAAATAGAAACTGTTGGGTATTTGATTCACCTTAAAATCACGCCTTTTTTTTCTGAGCTCACAATGCCCATATTACCCTTTGATGTACTCAAATAAAATACACCAGTGGTTTCCTGCAAAAACATAATCATGTTATGATTGTCCACCAAGACCATTTCTAAGGCAGAAACCTTATATCAGAAGATGTTATATGTTCTTTTTCTAAACAAGTTCAGGAAAAGTATGTCCTGATATAGGAAATTTTGTTCAGACTTAACACCAGCAGTGTCTCTGGTGATATTACACAATTACATGGAAATCATAGTAAAAACATTTGCAGTGCCTAAATTTAAAGTGCTCAATGGTATCATCTAGCGGTGTAAGCATTACAGAAGGTGCGGCTTTATTACCCAGTGCTTTTTGGACCGAATTTGTGTATTTAAAAAAAAAAGTCATACTAAAAGTTTAATGTAACAGCCAAATATAAGATACAATGGAAAGACCTCCATTGAGGATTCTTAGATATAATACCAACACAGAAGCAACAAAAGAAAAGTAGCTAAGTTAGACTGCATCAAAATTTAAAACTTGTAAGCCAGATAGGCCGCCTACAGTCTCAGCTATTTGGGTGGCTGAGGCAGGAGGATTACTGGAATCCAGAAGTTTGAGTCTAGCCTGGAAAACATGATAAGACCTTATCTCTTTTTTTAAAAAAGTAAAACTTTTATACATCAAAAGAAATTTTCAAGAAAGTGAAAAGACAGCCCACAAAATGGGAGAAAATATTTGCAAATCGTATATGTTGTAAGAATCTAGTATCCAGAATATATAAGGAATTCTTACAATCCAACAACAAAAAGACAACCTAATTTATTTATGTATTTATTTTTCTGAGATGGAGTCTTGCTCTGTTGCCCAGAGCTGGAGTGCAGTGGTGCGGTCTTGGCTCACTGCAACCTCTGTCTCCCAGGTTCAAGCAATTCTCATGCCTCAGCCTCCCGAGTAGCTGGGATTACAGGCACACGCCACCACGCCCAGCTAATTTTTGTATTTCTAGTAGAGATGGGGTTTCATCATGTTGGCCAGGCTGGTTGCAAATCCTGACATCATGATCCACCCTCACCCTCCCAAAGTGCTGGGATTACAGGCATGAGCCACTGTGCCCAGCCCAACAACCTAACTGAAAAATGAGTTAAGGACTTGAGTAGGCATTTCTCCAAAGAAGATATACAAATGGTCAATTAGCACATGAAAAGATACTCAACATAATTAGTCATTAGAGAAATGTGGATCAAAACCACAAAGAGATACCATTCCTAACCACTAATACAGCTTTCATAATTTAAAAAAATACCAAAATAAAAAAGAATAACTGTTGGCAAGGGTGTGGAGAATTTGAACTCTCATAACATTGCTAGTAGAAAGGTAAAATGTTGCAGTCACTGTGGAAAGCAGTTTGACAGTTCCTCAAAATTAAGCATAGAACTTTTATCATATGACCCAGCAATTCCATTCCTGGGTATATTCCCAAGAGAAATGGAAAAAGGTGCTCAAACAAAAACTTGTACACAAATGTTCATAGCAGCATTATTTATAATAGTCAGAAAGTGGGGAAAAGGCAAATTTATATCACCTGATTAATAAACAAAATGTGGTACAACAGAATATTATTAAGCTGTAAAAAGGATTGAAGTACTTAACAAATCAATGAACCTTGAAAATATTCTGCTGAGTGACAGAAGCCAGGCACAAAAAGTCATATAGTATATGATTTCATTTATATGAAATATCCAGAGTAGGCAAATCCATAGAAGTAGAAAACAGACTAGTGGTTGCCAGGGGCTGGAGGGAGGAAGGAAGGGATGGAGAATGAGTACTTAACAAGTACAGTGTTTTTGGAGAAGTGGTGGAGTTAGATAATGGAAATTGTTATACAGCTTCGTCAGTGTACTAAAAGCCACTGAGTTGTACACTTTAAAATTATTAAAATGGTGACTTATATTGGGTGAATTTTATACTGCGATTTTTACTCTACTGATTGGCAAGACTTCAGAACCTTATTATTATCATATTTTTCCATAGTTGTTGCTAGTATGTATATGTATATTCTTTTTTTAATCTAAAATTATTTGGTACATACTTTTCATCTATACAGTTTCCACAGCTTTTATTTTGGTGGCAGTATGCATCATAGCTTAATTATTTCTCAAATGTTCAGTGATTTTTCTCTCCTTTTTTTTTTTTTTTTTTTTTGTTTTCAGTTTCAAAGATTCCTGTTACAGAGGTTTAAGGAAATAAGAGTTTCCAAACTCTTCATAGATATTACACTGGTTTTTCTTCCCCAAAGCAGTATCTCTGAGTCACTTTTCTTTTTTAAATATTTCTATTGTGTTTTTTATCTGACTGCTGTTTAGTAAATATACATACACTAATTTATAATCCTACCAATAATGGTTTGGGAGAAAATGGAGGAGATTGTTATAGAGTATCTACTCTTTTCCAGGCACTGCACCTGCATCCTTTCACGTTTATTATTTCACTTAACTGCTACGCTTTAACCAGATTAGCAAAGATCAGAACCCACTGATTTTGTCTCTAAGTTGTGTCCTATTTTCCCACAGCTTTACTAATGTTGGATCTTACCTTTTTTAGTTCCTGTTTATTAAAGAGATTCAACATTTTCTGAAGTGATTGTTAACTGTTCATATTTACTTACAATTTTTATCTTTTGTCCATTTATTATTTAAAAATTTTAAACTTAACATACCTACTTTTCTCACAGGTAGAACGTATCACATGTCAAAGCTTTACTATAGTTTTTTTCTGCTCTTATTTACTCCTGTGTTACAGGCTCTGGATGGAAATGTGTATGATCATCTCAAGGATTATTTAATAGCCTTCAGCCGGACTGAGCTAGAAACATGCCAAGCTGTGCAGAACACATTCCAGTTTTTATTAGAAAACTCCAGCAAGGTAAGTTACCTTTAGTGCAATGTGTAGTGTCATCCAATTTAGAAGCTAAGGTATTTCTGCATACAAAGAAAATGAAGGTAGCAGTGATATTAGAAGAATGCATTTAAGGACAAATTTCCTGGAAACAGCATTCCTTCTAACAAAGTTGGAGGAGATTCTGTTCTCCTTGTTGATGAGTTGGTGAAGATGCACCAAGAGCAAAAAGGAAGGTGATGATACAAGCTAGCTTAGAACATTGGTCCATTGCCATATGCATTGCCTTTGAGAAGGATTTGAACTTCTACCCAGAGTTTGAATACATTCTGCTGACATGGGGGAAACAATAGGTCGTGTGTCAGTACAAAGAGTATTAATAAGAGCACAAAGAGAAATGGAGTATTTTATAATTGATATAGAAACAAATACTGCAATGTCTTGGTGTTTTTTGTTTTTATTTTACAAATAAAGCCCTACTATATATATGCTGTCATTCTTCAATAGCAGTCTTTTCATTTAAAAGTGTTGCTATCCATCAAGTTTGCTGACATGTCACATTGTATGCAGAGAAAATAAATGTAATGACTTTTCTTCCAGATTTGATAGATTAA
Organism: Cacajao melanocephalus; assembly: GCA_963573385.1. NCBI lineage: Eukaryota > Metazoa > Chordata > Mammalia > Primates > Pitheciidae > Cacajao > Cacajao melanocephalus. Next base: position 1,568 of record CAUYLG010001780.1, on the reverse strand, counting down.
AATGTTTTACAGTTGTGAAACTCTTTTGGAAGATAAATAGTTCTTGTGGTTAGTAAATGTTTTTTATCTGATAAATGCACAATAAATATTTCCTGACTACAGGAATGCATTTAAAAAAAATATGCATTTCATAACTGCTACTTTAAAAGATCCAGTTCAATTCTTTTTTTTTTTTTTTTTGTCAGGGAGAGTGAGAACTGGCTAATACTTATAGGAGAGGGATCAGGATATCCATTTTCACATGACAGTGTCCAAAGATAGGAAATAAAAGGGGCACAGACTCTTCATCCTGAATGCCTCTTGTGTATATATTCTTGTTTTCACTGTACCAGAGCTCCCAATTCTTCATTTAGAAAAATGTTAAAAATGCTAGGTTGATACGGAAATACAAAGATCACTAGCCTGGTGCTTTGAAGTTCTGTCATATGTCTGTTTTCCTGTTTTGTTACCCCTCAAAATCTAAGAAAAAAAGGAAAATATAGTAAAATGTTAATTGAAGAATCTGTAGTATGTGTATAGATATTTACTGTATAATTTGTTTGATTTTAATGCATTATATTTGAATTTTTTCAGAAAAAATATGTTGGAAAAGTCTGTGAAAAACGACTGTTCCTTCTATAAAGTGGTTGATTTCTGACTAGTGATCAATTTTGTTGTTTTTGTTATTTTTAGTAGAGACAAGGTTTCGTTCACCATGTTGGTCAGGCTGGTCTCAAAGTCCTGGCCTCAAATGATCCACCTGCCTCGGCGTCCCAGAGTGCTGAGATTACAGGCGTGAGCCACCGTGCCCAGCCGTGGTCAAATTTTTTATGTTTATTCATCCATTTAGGTTTTCTATTTCTTTTTCTGTATCTTTGGGTAACTTTTCCTAGACAATTGTCCATCTCATTTAAGTTATCAGATTTGATGTCATAAATTGGTTTATAAACTTGTTTACTTCTAGTGTTGTCTCTGTTTTTATTTTTAACATTGTTGTGCCCTCTGTCTTATTTTGACCAGACTTGCCAGTCTGTTTTATTAATCTTTGCCAAGCACCAGATAAAATGACCTTTGTTCTGCTTCTCTGTGTTGTTTCTGTTTCCTTAATTTTTGCCTTTATCTTCATTATTTCTTTCTATCTTACAGTTTATGTTATTGTTCTTTCTCAGGCTTCTTTTTCTATTTAGATCCCATGTTTTCAGTCTTCTTGTTTCTAAGTAAATTCATTTAAAGCTTTTTTATTTATTTATTTATTTTATTTTTTTATTTTTGAAAGAAAAAGAGGAATGAAAGAAAAAAAAAGAATGTAAGAGAGAAAAAAATGTAAGAGAGAAAGAACAAAAAGAATGTAAGAGAGAAAGAAAAAAAATGTAAGAGAGAAAGAAAAAAAAGAATGTAAGAGAGAAAGAAAGAGGAAGAGAAAGAGGGAGAGAGAACGGGATCCTTGCTCTATTGCCCAGGCTAGAATGCAGTCTAAAAATGGGTATTAAAAACCTCTTCTATGCCAATAACTGTGCTTAACAATGGAGACAGGAAGGAATAAGGGATGAAAATAAAAAACAGGCAGCCAACCAGTGTTTTACTTAAAC
>CAUYLG010001777.1:0-19383 GCA_963573385.1 Cacajao melanocephalus | reverse complement strand
ATAATTTTATTAATTTGGTTTTAAATTTTATTAAATTAATTAATAATTTTATAAAATTTTTAACGTACCGGATTAAAAAATCACAAATTTTACATTTCTTTTTTTTTTTTTTTTTTTTTTGAGACAGAATCTCACTCTGTTGCCCAGGCTGGAGTGCAGTGGCACCACCACAATTCACTCCAGCTTTGACCTCCCAGGCTCCATCAATCCTCCCATCTCAGCCTCCCAAGCAGCTAGGATCACAGGTATGCACCACCATGCCTGGCTAATATTTGAATTTTTAAATTTTTCATAGAGACCGGGTCTCACCATGTTGCCCAGGGTGGTCTTGAACTCCTGGATTCAAGTAATCAGCTTTCCTTGGCCTCCCAAAGCACTGGGATTACAAGCATGAGCCACCACTCCTGGCTTCACTTAGTATTTTTTAAAATTTTTCCTAAATAGAAATCTGTATTTTCCGAATACCCCTAAAATGAAATAATTTACCAGCACTAAAGGAATTGTATGTAGCGTTTCAATGGGTCGGAGAGAGCTTTCTGAATGGTCTTTTCTCTAGAATCCCTGAAATCACAAGAAAACATGAGTTCTAAAGGTGCGCCATCTTTGAAATTCTATTACTGTTGTATCATTTTTTCCGAGTAAGTTATACTGATCATCCTGCCCCCTAGGGGCCCGTAAGAGTATTTCCCCAGCGTGACCTACCAACTACCTTCAAGACTATTGGACAGCACAGATACCTCCGCCTCTAGGGAGGGTCCTCCAGGGGGCAGAGCACTGAGTGACATTTTGCGACGTCCATAAAGCTGCCGTCATTTACAACATAATTAGTTTTGCAGTGCGCATCCGGGTCTGTGCCAGGAAGTCCCAAGATTCCAACGCGCGAAGCCGAGCCCGGCGACCGGTGAGACATCCGCAGCAGCACGGACTGCGGTCTCCGGGAGGCGCCCCTGGAGATCCGAGGACTCGCCCCACGTAGCGTGGTCCTGCGCCCAGTCCTCCTCAACCCGCCTCGCCTACCACCGACACCTGTTACCTCAAAGAGGACTTCACCGCCCGGTCCCCACGTCCTCTGCCAGGCCCAAGAGCGCCGTCTGCAGCGCCGTCGAGGTGATGGGCAGTCGGCCCCGCAGCCCCAGCGCCTACCCTGCGCCCTGGTGGGGACAGCAGCCAGGAGGACCTGGCCCTGCCAAGCGCCGCCGACTGGAGGAGGCTGTGGCTCCCGAACCCCTCATGGCGCCCAGCCTGGAAGACCTGGCGGGGGCTCCAGCCGCGGACGGGCTCATCGTGGTGGTCCTGGCCGCGGGCTGTTCCCTGAAGGTGTCCCGGGACGACGTCGACCTGGTGCTGGAGCCCGCGCCCACGTCAATCATAAGAGTGTCTCTCGGTGGACACACCCTCTTCCTGATCTCCGAGGTCTTCCTGAGCTCCGTCGACGAACGCTTAGTAGAGCAGGGCGACTTGTCTGCCTTCCTAGAAACGAACGTTTTCCTGGGCGCTCTCGGGGAGGACGTCGTCGTCAAGCAGGAATTCTGCACATCTGTCCCAGAGGTCGCTGCCCAGGAGGAGGTCTACGAGGAGGACGCGGACCCCGAGTTCCTGGAGCTCTGGATGGACTCCCCACACGGCTCAACTACTGGGCTTTACCCCTCTGCTAGAAGTATGTTCAGCCCCTGCACCAGTTCAGAGAGACGCTCTCCACGCCCCATCTTTGACCAGGAATTCCACCTTCTGGAGCCTGTTCCCAGCTCACCTCTCCAACCTCTACCTCCCTCTCCAAGTCCAGGTCCCCACGCGCGCCCAGAGCTCCCAGAGCGCCCTCCGTGCAAGGCCCGGAGGCGCCTGTTCCAGGAATGAACCCCCACCCCCACGTACACACAACTATGGCTGCCCTGTTGGCGGCCCTCTGAGATTACCATAATCCCTCACATTAAGTATTCAACAAACTGGAAGTTGGGCACTGCGTGTGCGGACAATTGCTTTTTCGCTCCACACTACCGATAATAGATGAAGACGTCAGGAAGTAAAGGCAGATTCTAGATCTCATCTTTACATAGAAAATCTGCCCAAGGATACCTGAAAATGGGTCTTCAGATTTCTGAGCTTCTTTACAAGGACATAATCAGATCCCTTCATTCTCCCTCATTTTGCATCAGATGTTTCTCTCAAACTCCAGTCTTTGTCCAGCATCATACTGCCATTCCCGTTTCTCCCAAAACCAAGAAATCAGTACATCTCTTACGTCGTTAGTTACCTTGTATTTTTTCCCATGAATCTAGGCAGACTTAGCCATGGCTTTTCTCAGGGTTTTTCCAACTGCTATCCCAGGAAACTGCCAAATAGTATGCTTACCTACAAGATTAAGTTGCTTCTTCCTAGGAACCCCTTATCCTGCTGAAGTTCTCTTCCAGTCTTTACTTCTAATTCTAAATGAAAATTTGTGTTGAATTTTATCAGATGTTTTCAGCATGCATTGTGTTATGTATTTTTTTTTAATTTGTTAATCTGTTGATTTCACCCAATGGAAAGTGTTTGCATTCCTGCTATTCCACATTATTTTATACCTTTTAAAATCTACCCTAAGTTTTTTCTCATGTAAACCAAACTTCTAACTTTTAAAATGTTAATATATTACTGTATTTGCCTCATATTTTATATAGGAAATAAAATATTACTGATAGAGCTGACATCAACAAGCTGGTTTTATTTTATTTAAAAACATCAATAACTACTCAGATTTACCATCATGCCTTACCAATTATTTTCTTTTTATTCTTACACTCCATTCCCTCATTCTAGCTTCAGTGTTCTTTTTGCTGAATATCCTTTAATATTTCTTTCCACTGTTTCTTATATGTGATCAACTATCTTGCTTCTGTAAGTCTGAGCATGTTTTTGTGTGATAAACTTTCTTAGAACTGTATGTCTGTAAATGTTTTAATTATGCATTCATTCTTAATTTTAAAAATGATATTTAACTATAGTACTTTAAAGATATTAGCCTGTTGTTTTGCCATATTTTGTTATTGCAGGATGTCTTCTGTCAATCAAGTTGTTACTCCTTTTATATGTGATTTGGCTCTTCGTGTGTGTGTGTGTAGAGAGAGAGAGTTTGTTTTTGAGACAGAGTTCACTCTGTCACCCAAGCTGGAGTGCAGTGGTGGGATCACAGCTCACTGCAGCCTCAACATCCCAGGCTCAAGTGTATTTTTTGTATAGGCAGGATTTCACCATGTTGCCCACGCTAGTCTGGAACTTCTGGGCTCAAGTGATCCACCCATCTTGATCTCCTAAAGTGCTGGGATTACAGGTGTGAGCCACCACATCTGGCCAATTTTAGTATATTTTTAAAATGTTGATTTGCCTTTGGTGTTCTACGGTTTACTATAATGTGTCTAGGGATAGACTATATTTTCATTTAGCTTGATAGAATTTAGTTAACTATCAATATTGAAAATTATTTCTTGCCTGAAATCTTAGGTTCCATCTCTTGAAATATTCCCTAGATCCCCATGTTAGAAATCCAATCAGAGGGGCGGTCAAAGTGGGTGGATCACCTGAGGTCAGGAGTTCAAGACTAGCCTGGCCAACATGGCAAAACCCCATATCACCAAAAATACAAAAATTAGCCTGGCATGGTAGAACGTGCCTTAATCCCAGCTACTCGGGAGGCTGAGGCAGGAGAATCACTTGAACTCAGGAGGCGATGATTGCAGTGAGCTGAGATCGTGCCACTGTACTCCAGCCTGAGTGACAGATAGAGACCCTGTCCCAAAAAAAAAAAAAGAAAAGAAACCAGAAATCCAGTTAGATATATAATGGCACTGCTCAATCATTCTCCCCTGGCTTATAACATCTTAATATCATATGTGTATGTGTGTAAGTGTGTGTACACCTTATCAATTCCAACTTCCTGTATTTTTTTTTCTTTTGAGATGAAGTCTCACTTTGTCATCCAGACTGGAGTACAGTGGCCCAAATTCGGCTCACTACAACCTCTGCCTCCTGGGTTCAAACGATTCTCCTCCCTCAGCCTCCCAAGTAGCTGGGATTACAGGCACTCACCACCATGCCCAGCTACTTTTCTGTATTTTTGGTAGAGATGGGGCTTTGCCATGCTAGCCAGGCTTGTCTCAAACTCCTGACCTCAAGGGATCCACCCGCCTCGGCCTCCAAAAGTTCTGGAGCCACCACACCTGGCCCCAACCTCCTTTACTCTTTAATCCAATTAACTACTCTGGTCGACTACTTCCAATATTCTGTTTGTTTTTTGTTTTGTTTTGTGTTATTCTGTTTATATTTCTACAAGAAAGTTTTCATTCCAAAGAATTTTTTTTCAGGATTTTTTTTCAAGATTTTTACTTCCTTTTTGCTTCAAAGCTTTTCCACTTGGTATCATAAACTAGTTTGTTCATGGAAGGTATTCCACCATTTATATGTTGAAAATTTTTTAACTATAATAGCTAAATTGATTCAATTTCCCCACAGGTAAAATATCTCATTATTTGTTTCTAATCACATTGGATTGCCTCCTGTTTAGTAATTTTCATTAGTGGGCACACTCTGGGTGGGAATTCATCTTCTGCATCCCATGTTTATAATCTTTATTGTTTCCACTTCCTAGTCTTCCCAGGACCACCACTCAGAACTAGGGCTTTGGAACTCTAGTAACTTGTCTTTCTCAAAAGTCACAGGTCTAATCAGTTACACAGAGGCTCATTCCATTTTTCAATTTGTCTTTCCTTGACCAACTACAGGCACAACCATGAAACAGTGGTTAGTGCCTCTTCAACCTTTGAACATTGGCAGTGAGTCAAATTTTAGCCCCCCGAAAGGAACAGAAATCTCAGTTGCCATTATATAGTTTAGTCCCAGTAACATGAATCATCAAAATATCAGTTGCTCAGAGATTGGGTTTTCTACTCCATTTCTGATCCCTGGAAGCCTGTATACTTCTTTTGAAAGTAGATATCTATAGGTAATACGGTTTAATATTTCCTAGCAATGCTCTCTGCCTTCAGTAGATGGAATTCCCCATATTACCATCTTGCCCATAATTACCACCACAACTCAAATCATCTCTCCAGCCTCTCCCTATAACAAAGCAGTTAGTCACAAGTCCAAACCTAATTAGCTGGTCATTCTGAAGAGGGATGGTGGCCCTGTTTCCAAAACTGTGTATTCTATTGAAAGAGAATGATACTCTACACTAGAAATAACAAAGGACATCCATTTTCATCAAAATGCAAACTAAACAGTCCCAAAAATCCTCAAAACAACACTCTTGAAAGTGACAGAGAAAATTATTTTAATATTTTTAAAGGAATAGCATAGCTTATAAAAATGTAAGAGAAATTCTCCAAAGCCGAAAATGACGGCAAATCATGAATCCAGAGACATACAGTCCAGTGAGTCCAGTGAGAGCTAAAGTAAAAATTACCTTGAGAGTACGTAACAATCCATGGTTACCTAGAGTTTTGGTTTAAATTGCCCATTTATGGGGAAAAGAAAATGCAGTGGTAACAAGGCCCTGAAAAACATGATACTAGCCTTCCAAAACATGATACCTTTAGTGGGTAAGCTAATAAAAAAGATTTTTTTAAAAAAACTCAATACAAAAGGAGATGGAACTAAAATGTATTTATCAGTCTTGGCTCCAAGTAGAATAAACACAATCTGCTTTAGCGGGGAAAAGCTGAGAGTTTAAAGAAGTTCCCTAACAGATGGTGAGCCTGGCAAAAATTAAACTCTCTCCTCACTTTCTTTGAAAAGAATATACCTTATACCCAGGGTTAAGTACCTTCCTGGAGACATCATAAGGGGATTCTAAGCTCATAGTCCTAAATCAAAGAACACAGATAGAGAAAGGTAGGAAGTAGTAAGAAATGCCATGTACTGAGAATTTTATTATTTCAATCTGGAATATGGGGGAATGAACAGATTCCCACCACGAACGAGTGTAAAAGGCATGAATATATTAATCTTTATGATCCTATGGCAGACACAGGTAGCAAGGCTTTCAGTGCCCAAGAGAGGAAAAAAACAAGGATGTTTCTAAGAACATACATAGTTCTGGGCATAGTATAGTGCCTTCATTAAGAAAGCATAACAACTTTCAAAAATGATAAATAAAAATAAATGCACATTTAAGATTATTGTAATAAGTCTAAAAACACCAAAGTCAAAGAGATTTTTTAATATGCAAAAAGAGAAGGCAACTTCAATGACAAGGCAGTTAGACAACTGGCTTCTCTGCAGCAAAAATAAATCCAGAAGACAGTGGAATAATGGTAGCAAAGTATTGGTTGGAAACAACTGTTTTGACTTGGAATTTTTCAATTAATAATGCCATATTTTAAAAATAAGCAAAAAAAACAATTATTTCACCTATATGTGAAATTCTAAAAAGTCAAACTCACCTGGGTGCAGTGGCTCACGCCTTTAATCCCAGCACTTTGGGAGGCCAAGGCAGGTGGATCACGAGGTCAGGATATCGAGACCATCCTGGCTAACATGGTGAAACCCCATCTCTACCAAAAATACAAAAAAAAAAAATTAGCCAGGTGTGGAGACAGGCACCTGCAGTCCCAGCTACTCAGGAAGCTGAGGCAGGAGAATCGCTTGAACCCAGGAGGCAGAGGTTGCAGTGAGCTGAGATCAAGCCACTGCACTCTAGCCTGGGTGACAGAGCAAGACTCCATCTCAAAAAAAAAAAAAAAAGTCAAACTCATAGAGGTAGAGAGTATAATGGGCTTTACCAGAAGTGGGAGGGGTGTGGGGGGCATCGGGACATGTTGGTCAAAGAGTACAAAGTTTCAGTCAAGCAGGAGGAAAAAGTTTTTGAGATCTATCTTACAGCGTGATGACTACAGTCAACAATTATGTATTGTATATTTCAAAATTCCTAAAAGAGACTTTAAATGTTCTCACCAAAAGAAAAAAGGGGATGTAGATGATGGATGTTGATTAACTTGGTTTAATCATTCCACAATCTACACACATATTAAAACACCACATTTTACCCCATAATTATTACAATTATTTTTCAGTTAAAAACTTAAAATTTTTTAATGCACATAAGCCAGAGATTTTGTAGACCAAAAAAAATTGTGAAAATATACTAATTTAATTAGTAATATATTAGTTATAATGTATTAAATGCATTGCATTAAATATAATATATTCAGTGTATTAATTGTGTGAACTTGCCTCTGGTTACACAATAAAATCAGTGCAATTGAATAAAAAGATAAAAGACATCCACACATACACAAGAAATGTAATTCAGGAAATGATGAAGTTCCATGGAAAAAGGTGAGTTATTCAATCTAAAGTGTCAGGACAATTGGTTTTGCACATGGGAAATAATTGAAATTGGATTGCTAACTCATGATTATAAAACAATCTATTACATATCAATAAAAGCTCAAATTTTGAAAGGTAAACATTTAAATGCTGGGAAAATACAGAAATGATATTGAAATAGGGAATGTGGCTTAAACAATACACAAAAATTGCAAAGCATGAAGAACAAAACTAATGAATTTGAAGCTATTTTAAAAGTACAAACTCCTGTTTATCAAAGACACTATAAGGAATGTAAATAAAAACAAGTCACAAAATGGGAAAGATCATTTCAACACATATAAGTAACTTTTTTAAGTTTCAAAAATCAATAACAAAAAATGAGCAATAGACTTAAACACATATCACACAGAAGATGTTTTACATGAATGCCCAACACATATATGAAAACATGATCAACCTCCCGAGCAATCAGAGAAATGCAATAGAAATATACAAGATACCACTTTACACCACCAATTGAAAAATGCCTGCCATCTAACTATTCTAAGTGTTGGCAAGGATGTGGCACCAAGAGTACTTACCCACTGCTCACACAAATATAAATTAGGATAAGTTAAGAAAGCAGTTTGGCACTACCCATAATTGTTAAGCCCTGGAGATTGTAGCGCCCTAGGGCCTTAAGTGAATATAGGCTGTAGCCAAGTAGTGATTACAGCCACCTATTACTTTCTAGAAATTCCGCATCTAGGTTTTTTTTCATAAGCATGCAGGTAGAAAGTCAAAGATCCTTATTATAAAGTTAAACACGGTTTGCATATAATTCCCATAAGCCAACACAAACCGGATATTTAATTTTGTAAATTTTGTCTCTCCACTGAGCTTCAATGTGAAGATAAACCAATTTTTTAAATAGTCAATATAATACAGGTAAAATACCAAGTTTGAATACAATAATTAACATTATTATAATTGTTGCTACTGTTATTAAACCGCAGCATGGCATCCAACAAAAAATTATAGTCACTTTTCCTTTATTATTTTTAAAAAGCTCATTTAGGAGACAGAGCAAGACAGTGGAACAGAAGCCTCCACTGATCATCTTTCCCGCAGGAACACCAAATTTTAACAAGTATCTGTACACAAAAAACACCTTCAACTTTGGGAGGACGAGGCGGGCAGATCACAAGGTCAAGAGATCCAGACCATCCTGGCCAACATGGTGAAACCCCATCTCTACTAAAAAATACAAAAATTAGCTGGGTGTAGTGGCACGTGCCTGTAGTCCCAGCTACTCGAGAGGCTGAGGCAGGAAAATTGCTTGAACCCAGGAGGTGGAGATTGCAGTGAGCTGAGATTGTGCCAGTGCACTCCAACCTGGTGCCTGGCAACAGAGCAAGACTCTGTCTCAAAAAAAAAAAAAAAAGCATCTTCATAAGAACCAAAAATCAGGTGAGCAATCCCAGTACCTGGTTTTAACTTCATATCGCTGAAAGAGGCGCTAAAGACCATAGGAAAGACAGTCTTCAATCACCGATGCCACCTGCTCCCAGCAGCAGCTGTATAGACCAGAGAGAGTCTGTGCACTTGGGGAAGGGAAAGCCCAGCAACTGAGGGATTTTGCATTGAACTGAGTGCTGCCCTGTAACAGTGGAAAGCAAAACCGAGGTGAACTTAGCCCAGTCTCCACCCACAAACAGAGCATTAGGACCACACCCAGCCAGAGGGGAATTACCCATCCCAGCATGCTGGCAAGAATGTTGGAACTTGAGTTTCTCAGCAAGCCTTGCCACTGTGGGCTAAAGTCCTGGCGGGTCCTAAGTGAACTTGAAAGGCAGTTTAGGACACAATGACTGCAATTCTTCTTCTCTTTTTATTAAGGATTGCAATTCTTAGGCAAATCCTAATGCTGCGCTGGGTTTAGAGACAGAGCACTGGGGTGATGCATGACCTAGTGAGACACCAGACAGAGCAGCTGGGGGAGTGCTTGCACTACCCCTCACCCAACGCCCACACAACTCACAACAATGAAAGTGATTCCGTCTTTCCACTTGAGGAGAGGTGAGAGAAGAGTAGAGAGAACTTTGTGTTGCACCTTGGATACCAGCTCAACCACAGTAGGACAGGGCACCAAGCAGAGTTGTGAGGCCCCCATCCAAGGCCCTAGCTCCTGGACAAGGAGCTAGACACACCCTGGGCCAGAAGGGAACCCACGGCCTTGAAAGGAAGAACCCAGTCCTGACAGGATTAGTCCTGCTAACTAAAAAGCCATTGCCCCTGAATAACCAACAGCCATACACAGGTAGTAGACTGTGGGTCTTGGGTGAGACTCTAAGATATGCTGGCTTCAGCTTCCAATTCACCCATAGTGGGGTAGAGCAGCAAGCAGGCTCTTGGGGTCCGTGAGTCCAGGCTGAGGCTCTTGGACACCATTTCTGGACCTGCCCTTGACCAGAGGGGAACCTACTGCCCTGAAGGGTGAGTCCCAGGCCTGGCAGCATTCACCACAAGCGGAATTGAAGGGCCCTTGGGCCTTAAATGAACATCAGTGGTGGACTGGCAGAACTCTGCGTGGGTCAGTGGTGGTGATAGCCATGGGGACAGGCTCCTCTGCCTGTGGAAAGGGGAGGGAAGATCAAGAAGGACCTTGTCTTATGGTTTGAGTGCCAGCTTAGCCACAGTAGAATAGAACACTAGGTAAATTTCTAAGGTTTTTTACTCCAATCCCTGGCTCCAAGACAGGCTCTCTGGAACCACCTTGGGCCTGAGGGAACTTGCTGCCCTGAAGGGAAGGATACGAACCTGACTGGCTTTGCCACCCAGTGATCGTAGAGCCCTAGGGCCTTAAGTGAATATAGGCAGTAGCCAGGTAGTGGTTACAGCAGGCATTGGGTAAGTCCCAGTGCTGTGCTGGCTTCAGGTCTGAACCAGGGCAGTCCCAGTGGTGGTGGCCACAGGAGTGTTTGTGTCAACCAACCCTCAGTTCCAGGGGGGCTCCACCCATAAAGACTCCATTTGTTTGGAAGAAAGAAAGGGAAAAGAACAAGTCTCTATCTGGTAATCCAGAGAATTCTTCCAGATCCTATCCAAGACCACCAAGGTGGTATGTCTACAAGTCTGCAACAACCACAGCATTACTAGGCTCGGAGCCCAAGTCTCTTTAAATACCTGGAAGGTGTTCCCAAGAAGGACAGTCACCAACAAGCCCAGATTGCAAAGACTACAATAAATACATAACTATTCAACGCCCACACACTGACAAACATCTGCAAGTATCAAGACCATCCAGGAAAACATGGCCTCATCAAATAAACTAAATAAGCCACCAAGGATGAATTCTGCGGAAACAGTTATGTGAGCTTTCATACAGAGTATTAAAAATCACTGTTTTAAAGAAACTCAAAGAAATTCAATATAACACACAGAAGGAATCAGAATTCTATCAGATAAATTTAACAAAAAGATTAAAATAATTTAAAAGAATCAAGCAGCTATTCTAGAATTGAAAATGCAATTGATATGCTGAAGAATGCCTCAGAGTCTCTTTATAACAGAATTAATCAAGCAGCAGAATTTGTGAGCTTGAAGACAGCCTATGTTTAAATACATGGTCAGAGGAGACAAAAGAAAAAAAATAGAAAAGAATGTTGCATGCCTACAAGATCTAGAAAATAGCCTCACAAGGGCAAATCTAAGAGTTACTTGCCGTAAAGGGGAGGTGGGGGGCAGGAAGAAAGTTTATTCAGAGGAATAATATCATAGAACTTCCCAATCCTAGAGAAACATATCAGCATTCCAGTACAAAGTTACAGAACACCAAGCAGATTTAACCCTGAGAAGGCTACCACAAGGCATTTAATAATCAAACTCCCACTTATCAAAAATAAAGAAAGGATCCTGGCCAGGTACAGTAGATCATACGTGTAATCTCAGCATTTTGGGAGACCGAGGCAGGAGAATCACTTGAGCCCAGTTCAAGACTGCAGGGAGCCATGAGCCATGATTGTGCCACTATACTCCACCCTAAGTGACAAAGCAAGACCCTGTCTTAAAAAAAAAAAAAGTGTGTGTGTGTGTGTCTGTGTCTGTGTGTGTGTTTCCTAAAAGCAAGAAGAGAAAAGAAACAAATAACAAACGACGTAGCTCCAACAGCAGACTTTTCAGTGGAAATCTTACAGGCTGAGAGAGAATCACATGACAAATTTCAAGAGCTGGATGAAAAAACTTACCCTAGAATAGTATACCTGGGAAAAATATCGTTCAACCATGAAGGAGAAATAAAGACTTTCCTAGAAAAACCTGCTGGCTGAGCGTGGTGGCTAACACCTGTAATCCTAGCACTTTGAGAGGCCAAAGCGGAAGGATAACTTGAGGACAGGAGTTTGAGACCAGCTTGGTCAACATGGTGAAACCCTGTCTCTACCAAAAATACAAAAATTAGCTGGGTGTGGTGGCGGGCACCATAATCTCAGCTACTCAGGAGGCTGAGGCAGGAGAATCACTTGAAACTGGGAGGCAAAGGTTGCAGTGAGCGGAGATTTGTGCCACTGCACTCCAGCCTGGGCAACAGAGAGAAACTCCATCTCAAAAAAAAAAAAAAGAAAGAAAAACCAAAGCTGTGAAGTTTCATCAACACCAGGCCTGTCCTACAAGAAATCCTAAAGGAAGTTCTTCAATCTGGGGGGAAAAAAAAAGGATGTTAATGAGTAATAAGAAATTATCTGGTAATTTCTTATATAAAACTCACTGGTAATAGTAAGTACACAGAATATTATCACACTGTAATTGTGGTGTGTAAACTATTCTTAAGTAGAAAGGATAAATGATGAATCCATCTAAAATAAAAACTACAACAACATTTCAAGACATCAACAAAGATATAATAAAAAGTCAGAAAGTGGAGGAACAATGTTGAAATGTAGAGTTTTTATTCCTTTTTTCTTTTTTTTCTTTTTGCTTGTTAGTTTGCTTGTTCTCTGTGCAATGAGTGTTAAATTGTCATCGTTTAAAATAATAGGTTATAAGATAGTATCTGCAAGGCTCAGGGTAACCTGAAATCAACCACCATATAACAAATAAACAAAAAATAAAACACGAAATTAAATAATACCACCAGAGAAAATCATCTTCACTAAAAGGAAGACAGAAAGGAAGGAAAGAAGGAAGAGAAGACCACAAAAAAACCAGAAACCAAATGACAAAATGGTAATAGTAAGTCATTGCTAATTAATAATAACCTGAATGTAAATGGACTAAACATTCCAATGAGAAGACACAGAGTGGCTGAATGGACATAAAATAAAATAAGACCCAATGATCTGTTGCCTAGAAGCAACGCACTTCACCTATAACACAACTAAAAATGTAGCGATGGAAAGAAAAAGATATTCCATGCCAATGGAAACCAAAAAGAAAGCAGGAGTAGCTATATTTTTATCAGATAAAATATATTTTAAGACATAAATTGTTGAAAGAACAAAGAAGGTCACTATATAATGATAAAGGGGTAAATTCAGCAAAAGGATATGATAATTTTAAATATATATGGACTCAACAGTGGAGTACCCAGATATGTAAAGCAAATATTATTAGAGCTAAAGACAGAGATAGACCTCAATATAATAATAGCTGGAGATTTCAACCCGCCACTTTTGGCATTGGATAGATCTTCCAGACAGAAATCATCAAAGAAACATCAGACTTAATCTGCACTACAGAATACATGGATCTAATAGATATTTACAGAACATTTCATCCAACGGCTATGGAATACAAATACATATTCCTCTCCTCAGCATGTGAATCATTCTCAAGAATAAACTATACGTTAGGTCACAAAACAAGTCTAAACACATTCCACAAAAGTTGAAATAATACCACACACATCTTCTCTTGACCACATGGAATAAAACTGGAAATCAATTACAAGAAGAATTTTGAAAACTATACAAACACATGGAAATTAAACAATATGCTCCTGAATGACCAGTGGGTCAATGAAGAAATTAAGAAGGAAATTGAAAATTTTCTTCACACAAACGATGATGGAAATACAACATACAAAAACCTATGGGATACAGCAAAAGCAGTAGTAACAGGGAAGTTCATAGCTATACATGACTACATCAAAAAAGAAGAACAACTTCAAATAATTAACCTAACAGTGCATCTTTTTTTTTTTTTTTTTTTTTTTTGAGATGTAGTTTTGCTCTTGTTTTCCAGGCTGGAGTGCAATGGCGCTGTCTCGGCTCATTTCACCCTCCGCCTCCCAGGTTCAAGCAATTCTCCTGCCTCGGCCTCCCAAGTAGCTGGGAATACAGGCATGCACCACAAGGACCAGCTAATTTTTGTATTTTTAGTAGAGACAGGGTTTCACCATGTTGGCCCAGCTGGTCTGAAACTGACCTCATGTGATCCGCACACCTTGGCCTCCCAAAATACTGGGATTACAGGCGTGAGCCACTGCACCCAGCAAGTGCATCTTAAAGAACTACAAAAGCAAGAACAAACCAAACTGAAAATTAGAAGAAATGAAATAAAAATAAAAACACAAACAAATGACATTGAAATAAATACAAAATCCAAAAGATCAACAAAATGAAAAGCTGGCTTTTTAAAAAGATAAAAGAAATTAATAAACCTTTAGCCAGACTAAGAAAAAAAGAAGACCCAAATAAATAAAATCAATGATGAAAAAGGAGGCATTACAACTGAAAGCATAGAAATTCAAAGGCTCAATAGTGAGGCTACCATGAGCAACTATAGATCAATAAATTGGAAAATCCAGAGGAAATTATAAATTCCTAGATACATACAACCTACTAAGATTGAACCATGAAGAAATCAAAAACCTGAACAGACCAATGGAAGTAGCAACATGGAAGCCATAATAAACAGTCTCCCAGTTAAAAAAAAAATAAAAGTCTGAGAGCCAATGGCTTCACAGCTGAATTTTACCAAACATTTGAGGAAGAACTAATACCAACACTACTCGAACTATTCCAAAAAATATAGAAGGAGAGAGTGCTGCCAAATGCATTCTGTGAGGCCAGTATTACCCAGACACCAAAGCCAAAGACACTTCAAAAAAACAAAACTGCAGGCCAATATGTCTGAAGAATATTGATGCAGAAAACCCTAAACAAAGTACTAGCAAACCAAATTCAACAATACATTTAAAACATCATTCATCATGATTGACCAGGATTTTTCCCAGGGATGCAAGTTTCAACATATGCAAATCAATCAATGTTATACATCATACAAACAGAATGAAAGATAAAAACCATAGATCATTTCAGTTCATGCTGTAAAAGCATATAATAAAAGTCAACATTCCTTCACAATTAAAAATTCTTCAAACACTGGGTATTGAAGGAACATACCTCAACATAATGAAAGTCATATATGACAGGCGAACAGCTAGCCTCATATTAAATGGGGAAAAGCCTTTTCACTAAGATCTGAAACAAGATGAAGATGCCCACATTCATGACTGTTATCCAATATAGTACTGGAAGTCCTAGCTAGAGCAATCAGACAAGACAAAGAAATAAAGGGCATCCACACTGGAAAAGAAGAAGTCAAATTATCCTTGTTTGCAGATTATATGATCTTATCTTTGGAAAAACCTAAAGACCCCACACAAGAACCATTACTACTGGTAAACAAATTCAGTAAAGTTGCAGAATACAAAATCAACATACAAAAATCAGTAGCATTTGCCAACAATGAACAATCGGAAAAAGAAATCAAAAAAGTAATCCCATTTCTAATAGCCACAGATAAAATTAAAACCTAGGAATTAACTGAACCAAAGAAGTGAACCATTTCTACAATGAAAACTATAAAACATTGACGAAAGAAATTGAAAAGGACACAAAAGAGTGGAAAGATATTACATGTTTATGGATTGGAAGACTCAATATTGTTAAAAATGTCCATACTACCCAAAGAAATCTACAGATTCAATGCAATGCCTATGAAAATGCCAATGGCATTTTTCAGAGAAATTTTTTTTAATCCTAAAATTTATATGGATTAACATCACAAAAGACCCAGAAAGCCACAAAAGACCCAGAAAGCCAAAGCTCACCTGAGCAAAAAGAACAAAACTGGAAGAATCAGATTACCTGATTTCAAATTCTACTGCATAGCTATGGTAACAAAAACAGCAGGTATTAGCATAAAAACAGACACATAGACCAATAGAACAGAATAGAGAACCCAGAAACAAATCCATACATCTACAGTGAACTCACTTTCAACAAAGCTACTAAGAACATACATGGGGGCCCGGAGCGGTGACTCACACCTGTAATCCCACCAGTTTGTGAAGCCAAAGCGAGCAAATCACTTGAGGTCAGGAGTTTAAGACCAGCCTGGCCACCACGGTGAAACCCCATCTCTACTAAAAACACAAAAATTAGCCAGGCATGATGGCACACACCTATAATCCCAGCTACTCAGATGGCTGAGGCATGAGAATAGCTTGAACCCAGGAGCCAGAGGTTGCAGTGAGCCAAGATCACGCCCATTGTACCACTTCACTGCAGGCTGAGTGAAAGAGCAAAACCGCATCTCAATAAAAAGAAAAAACACAATAGATGAAATAGAACAGCAGAAAAATATGGCAAACATATTATATCTCTTTTTTCAATAATAACTTTTTTAAAATTGTTCAAGGAATCTGCCCACCTTGGCCACCCCAAAATGCTAGGATTGCAGGCGTGTGACACCACACCTGGCCAACACATTATATATCTCTACTCATTGCTGATGACAAGATTTCATTCTTTTTTATGGCTGAATATGTACCAAATTTTCTCTATCCATTCCTCTGCTGACGGATACTTAGATTGCTTCCAAATCTTGACTATTGTGAATAATACTCCAATAAACATGAGAGAGCAGTTCTCTCTTCAATATCCTGCTTTTCAATAAATGGGGGTGGGAAAATTGGATATCCATATGCATAAGATTGAAAATAGACCCCTATCTCTCACCATATACAAAAATCAAACAAAAATGAATTAAAGATTTAAATTTAAGACCTCAAAATATAGTCAGGTGCAGTGGCTCATGCTTGTAATCTCAGCAGAGGATTTGGGCAGGTGGATCACCTGAAGTCAAGAGTTTGGGATCAGCCTGGCCAACATGGTGAAACCCGTCTCTCCTACAAATACAAAAACAAATTAGCCAGGCATAATGGCGGGCATCTGTAATCCCAGCTACTAGAGAGACTGAGCCAGGAGAATCGCTTGAACCAGTGAGGTAGAGGTTGCAGTGAGTTGAGATCGCACCATTGCACTCAAGCCTGAGCAACAAGGGCAAAACTCCATCCCAAAAAAAAAAAAAAAAGACTTCAAAATATAAAACTACTATGACAAAACATTGGGGAAACTCTCCAGGCTTTCATTTGGGTAAAAATTTTCTTGAGTAATAGTCCACAAGCACAGGTAACCAAAGCAAAAATGGACAAATGGGATCACATCAAGTTAAAAAGCTTCTGCACAGCAAAGGAAACATCACCAAACTGAAGAGACAACACACAGGATGAAAGCAAATATCTGCAAACTACTATCTGAAAAGGGATTAATAACTAGAATACATAAGAAGCTCAAACAACTCTATAAGAAAAAAATCGAATAATCCAATTTTAAAATGGGCAAAAGAACTGAATAAATATTTCTCAAAAGAAGACATACAAATGGTAAACAGGTATATGAAAAGGTGCTTAACATCACTGATCATGAGACAAACGCAAATCGAAACTACAATGAGATATCATCTTACCCTAGTTAAAATGGCTTTTATTCCTAAAGGCAGGAAATAACAAATGCTGGCAAGGATGTGGAGAAGAGGGAACCCTCATACACTGCTGGTGAGAATGTAAACTAGTAAAAACCACTATGGAGAACAGTTTGGAGGTTCTGCAAAAATCTAAAAAGAGAGTTATCATATGATCCAGCAATCTCACTGCCAGGTATATAATCAAAAGAAAGGAAAGCAGAATATTGAAGAGGTATCTGCACTCCCATGTTTACTGTAGTGTTACTCAGAATAGCCAAGATTTGGAAGCAACGTAAGTATTCATCAACAGATGAATGGATAAAGAAAGTGTGGCCAGGTGTGGTGGCTCACGCCTGTGGTCCCAGCACTTTGGGAGGCCGAGGCGGGCAGATGACGAGGTCAAGAGATCGAGACCATCCTGGCCAACATGGTGAAACCTCGTCTCTACCAAAAATACAAAAATTAGCTGGGTGCGGTGGTGCGCGCCTGCAGTCCCAGCTACTCGGGAGGCTGAGGCAGGAGAATTGCTTGAACCCAGGCGGCGGAGGTTGCAGTGAGCCGAGAGATCCCGTCGCTGCACTCCAGCCTGGCGCCTGGCAACTGAGCGAGACTCTGTCTCCAAAAATAATAATAATAAATATGGTATCTATACACAATGGAGTACTATTCAGCCATAAAAAAAAGGATGAGATTCTGTCATTAGCAACAACATGGATGAAACTGGAGGTCATTACATTAAGTGAAACATGTCAGGCACAGAAAAACAAACTCCTCATATTCTCACTTATTTATGGCAGCTAAAAATTAAAACAATTGAACGTATGGAGATAGATAGTAGAAGGATGGTTATCAGAAGCTGAGAAGTGTAGTGAGGGTGGGGGCAAATGGAAATGGTTAAAAGGTACAAAAAAAATGAATAAATAAAACCTAGTATTTAATAGCACAACCGGATGACCATAGTCTATCCTAATTTAATTATACATCTTTAAATAACTATAAGAGTATAATTGGATTGCTTGTAACACAAAGCATAAATGTTTGAGATGATGCATACCCTATTTACCATGATGTGACAACTACATATTGCATGCCTGTATCAAAGTATCTCATATAACCCATAAATATATGTACCTATTATGTACCCACAAAAATTAAAGTTCACTTATCAGAGCAAAATTTTCCTAATTCCTAACAGAAATTAAAGAACTTTTTAGAAACACGTAGGCTGGGTGGGGAAAGAGGGATGAGTTTGAGTTAAAGCTCTTTTTCATATATTCCTGGAAAATCTTAGAAGAGACGTTTAGACGTAAGCTACTTATAAAAGTAAGCAAGCAGTTTTTGAAATTGTGTTTTGGCTTTTGTTTTCTTAACCAAGAGCAAAAGCAATGACCGCCATTGGGTCCCAAGAGTACATCTAAGGAATCTTCCCCGGCAGACACAGAGACCCACCCCACTCGCTCTTACTCTACATTGATCTAATCATCTCTAGGCCACGCCTGCCGCAGAGCACTGTTGGGAGGCGGGGCCTATATACATAAATCCTGGCGCGCCCAAGGCACCCGACGTTCCGCGTTCTTAGTTATCGGACGTGCATCCGGGTCTGCGCCAGGAAGGCCCAAGATTCCATCGCGCGAGGCCCAGCCGCCTGACCGGCGACGATCCCCCAGCAGCCCGGGCTGCGGTCTCCGGGAGGCGCCCCTGGAGCTCCAAGAACTCGCCCCGCGTCCCGCGGTCCTGTGCCCCATCAGCCCCAACCCGCCTCACCTACCACCGACACCTGTTACCTCAAAGAGGACTTCGCCGCCCGCGCTCCCCACGTCCCCTGCCAAGCCCAGGAGCGCCGTCCGCAGCGCCGTCGAGGTGATGGGCAGCCGGCCTTGCAGCCCCAGCGCCTACCCTGCGCCCTGGTGGGGACAGCAGTTAGGAGGACCCGGCCCTGCCAAGCGCCGCCGATTGGAGGAGCCCGCGGGCTCCCAACCCTGCGTGGCGCGCACCCTGGAAGACCCGGCGGGGGCCCAGGCCGCGGACGCGCTCATCGCGGTGGTCCTGGCCGCGGGCTGTGCCCTGAAGGTGTCCCAGGACGACGTCGACCTGATGCTGGAACCCGCGCCCACGTCGATCATGCAAGTGTCTCTCGGTGGACACACCCTCTTCCTGATCCCCGAGGTCCTCCTGAGCTCCGTCGACGAAGGCTCAGGAGCGCAGGGCGACTCGTCTGCCCTCCTGGTAGCGGACGTTTTCCTGGGCGCTCTTAGGGAGGACGTCGTCGTCGAGCAGGAATTCTGCGCA
>CAUYLG010001776.1:0-52410 GCA_963573385.1 Cacajao melanocephalus | reverse complement strand
TGCACGCACTGCACATCCTGCAAGGTTCAGCTCAGGCCCACTGCTTTCATGGGGAAGGCTCCTCTAAATGCCGAGTATTTTATATATATATATTTTATATATATATATATTATATATATTTTATATATATATTATATATATTTTATATATATAATATATATATTATATATATTATATATATAAAATATATATAATATATATATATTTTTATATATATATTATATATATATATTTTATATATATACACATATTTTTTAAGATCTACAGAACTCTTCCTCTAGAGCGCTTCTTTGGAACTCTCTTACACTGATTAATATTAACTAGTTGTCAATATGCATTTATGCCTGGCTTTCCCATATTTAATATTATGCTCTGTGAGAGCACGGACTTTATATATAATGCAGTGCATAAACCCAGTAAATATGGATTGAACTGTTTCATTCCTTTGTCTCACCAACTTCTGCTAGTTTAACTTGTTTTTATTTGGTTCAAGGTTGTAAAGCAGAAAAAGCCAGTCTGTGTTGTCCTTCTCTCCCAAAAATGAGCAATGCCCTGACTGCGACTTCCCTTCCCTGTGCCCTGCTAATGAAGTCCTTATTACAGTTGCTTCACCCAACTGGAAGTCCATCTAATAAGATTTGATCAAATAATGGAATAAATAAATATTAAAATGGGACTCACGTTAGAGAATGGATCTCTTACTCAATGCGGAAAACTTTTAACTGCACTGTGCAATTCAGTAGCCACTAAGCCCATGAGTAATCCACATTTCAAGGGTAACTGAAATTCACATGGAATTTCCAATGCTTATATAAAAATCTAAAATAGCTCATTTTTATATTTATTATAGTTTAATGATAACATTTTGGGTATTTTGAGTTGTCAAATATAGTTTGTAATTTATTTTAACTTCTATTTTTTATTTTATAACGGTAAAGAAAATTTTTAAATAAGAAACAAAATTTATAATTACACTTATGTGGTTCACATTTTTGGTTCACATTTTGGGGTTTATTTTTTGGACATTGTCTTTCTTTACTATGTATTATAGGCTGGATACTTACAGTGACAAATAACCCACTCCTTACCTCGGCAACAATACATTTCCTTCCCCAAACATAGTTAGGCAACTCACATATATCTAAACCCTAAATACCTCTTCTTTATTGTGAACTAAATCTGATTTCTTATAATTCAGCTCCATAGATTCTAATGATGCTTGCTTGCTTTCTTTATAAATAATCTGATAAACTTTTCAAATATGTCAACCTCATTCAATTATATAACATACTCACTTAGTCTGCACCAATGCAATAAGCCTGCCAGGTATTAGATTTATATTTTACTATATCTTGTTTTAATCTAATAGAGTAAACTTTGTTGACATTTCTGCAACTATTTTAGGCTAATAGGTGTGTTTCTCTTTGTTAGACGAACCTTAGAGTCTCTGCCAAATTATAGCTTGTGAGGAGGAGTCACTACTTTTCTACCTGTGAAGTTACCCTGTAGTCTTCAGTCTGATTTCTCCAAGCATCTATTATTCCTCTCACATTCTCCTGTTTACCCTCTTGAAATCCTTGTGATGCCTATTTATATTAGGGAAAGATAACAAAAAAACAGCCTTTGCAAATGTTTCTTCTGCATGATAAATTCAGTTGATTATGGGGGATGTAACAAAGATACTATAGAAGAACAAGAGAGAAAATCAATTCAATTGATAATACTAAAAAGAAATCAACAACTCAAATTAAACCAACAGGGTTGGTTTCTTCTAACTCTGTTCCATCACATTAACCCCCTTGAAAATCACTATTCAAGGTATTTGGAGTGTATGTTGACTTTAGAGTTATTTTTTTTTCCAATTTTAAAGTGACCTGGTAATATCAAAAACTCTAAGGAACTGTGTGACCATCATGTGTGCTTTTCTGAAGACATAATTCATTGCTAAAGTCTGAATCTAAAAGTCACAATACATCTTGGTTATAAACTTGAAATATGCAAACTTGACAAATTTTTAGTTGCTTCTAATAGGGAGATGAAACAAGATGTGAGAGATACTTGTTTCTCTGTAATTAAGGGTAATTACGTGTTTTGGCCTGATCATTCCCTTTATGCTCAGAACAACGCTAGGTCCTTCTCAATCTAGAGGGAAGTTCAGTCTCCCTCAGTAATTATCCCAACCATCAGGTGTGAAGAGTAGGCCCAAGCCCAACCTCGTAAATAAATTACTAAATTACATAAGTAGTGATGTAAGACTCTTAAGTAGAAATGAGAATTAAAGCAATTGACCATCCTATACATTTGATGCTTTTAAACTAATATTGTGCTTTTCTGTACATAATTTCTTATGTGCTTTTCAGTTTTTATTACAGAACATTTATGTATTATCATTAATATTATTATATGGAATCATAATGATTTAAGGATCCAACCACAAACAAAATGATAGTAGGAAAAAGTTAGCAAAGTTAATGTGTGGTAGAACTGGGATGTAGTGGGTTGTCTTTTAGGTTGTATAAATATGACTTATGGGACCTACTTATATTTCAGTTTATTACTTTTCAATGAAATAGGCATAGATTAAAAAGATAGTACAGAGATGAAAATAAAAGGTAGCTCTGTCTGGTGAACATAACAACCAGGATTTACTAGGTTATCTGCAAAATTTAAAAAAAAAAAACAAACTGAAATTTAAGAGAATGGAATTGAGAATGCGTAACTATTGTGATGGCATTGGTTGCAGGGGGCCGTGATATGAGGGTACTTGTTGTGTGAGAAGTGTCAAGACATGGAAAAACAGAGGTGCAATTCAACGGACATCAGTGTGGCCAAGAACTAAATCTTGTTAAAACACGTCAACTTAGACAGGAACATTTATAATCAAATGCAGGGTAAAAAAAAGTATTGTTTTTAGAGGAGGGGTTACTGTCATGAGATCTTTGAGACCTGAGATCTATGTCATTCAATAGCTCAGAGGTTGCAGGCAAAACGCTTCTCTATTTGTTTTGCTGACATAATATAACAAATCACAGTGAATGATGTGGTAATGAAAGAAGTGTATGTAAGTAGTTGGGCAAAATATTTTAACAAAGAAGTCAGTTTCCATCATAACTAGGATATTTTAAGGCTGCTTCAATTGATGCAAGTTTAAATTCAAAGCTTATTAGTTCATATTTTGCCTAACTGATAGGAAACAAAACAGAGGAGTTATTTTTGAAACTGGTTTTCTATAAACAATGCCTATACCATGTCAGTGGTTGCACATCTGATAGCTGTTTCCTATAACAAGTAGTCTAATGTGACTTAAGAAGCTGGAGCTGAAACCCCTGACATAAAGAGAAGAAAATGCACACACTTCCAAAGAAAAAATATGCATTGTTGCCTTTAAGAAGCACCATCATGGCAAATTCTAGCAACTATACCATCACCAGAATTCCTTGTGATGAAGTTAAAGAAATTGAAAGCAAAGAAACATTTACTGTTATCTGTGTAGCACTAAAGCTATTTAAAGAAGCCAGTGCTGTCGTAAAAATTATACCTGGAGCTTGGCAGATAGTGTCATTGCTTTCAATTTGCTAGTATTTAGAGCAAATCGACAAGGAAATGCTAATCAGTGTGCAGGTATGCACGGCAACATCTGACACCAATCACAGGCAACAGGAATAAAAACAGGTATTGGGAACAAAACAAAGAGCAGGACAGATTCCCAAAGGGAACTGTGTCAGCATGGGATCCACAGTTACCTTAGAATCCATAAGGCCAGGTGTCGATTATTCTATGCCTGCTTCTCTCACTCCTTGTTAGTGATATTCCTAATAAGCCAAACCTGCTATACATCGCCCATATCAGCCATGCATATTTAACTAAGAGACTATGCTAGTAAATAGTGAAATCAGATCCTGTTTCTAGATTATGTTATTCCAAAACCCCATACTTATTTTTTTCTTTGTAATCCATACCATCAATGAGAAATGTCTTCCTAAAATGTTTACCCCATCTCTCCATGGAAAGCAATTATGACAGGAGTCTCATTTTTCACTTGGTGGTAGAGAAAGTGGAATACTAAGATATTGGATTATTTATCAAATATTTTGCCACAAATTACCTTTTATCAGAAGCTGCCCACACCGGAAAGTAGTCTACATTCCTACAAAATTGGTTCCTGCTGCAAGGTCCAAGTTACAAATTTTCTGAGCTCTAGGGATCCCCATAGTTACTGCCAAACAGATTATTATCTTAGGAAAGGGAGCAATTCAGATCATCAGGCATTTTCTAATATATCACCTATCTGGATCAGAACTTCCAACTTATATTTTGCTCCATTCTGCTTTATTTATTAAGTGCTTGTATTTCAATCACAGTTTTATGTCCTAAAGATTGAGCAAGGACTAAACTAGAAATGTCTCTTTCTTGAAAAACCTTGTGTTCTGGTGGGAGAGATGGAAGCAAAACAGACATATCTGTAAAAATATTAAGACTGCTGGCTGGGCGTGGTGGCTCATGCCTGTAATCTCAGTACTTTGGGAGGCTGAGGTGAGTGGATCGCCTGAGGTCAGGAGTTCAAGAATAGCCTGACCAACATAGTGAAACCCCGTCTCTACCAAAAATACAAAAAATTAACCGGGCATGGTGGTAAGCGCCAGCTACTCAAGAGGCTGAGGCAGGAAAATCACTTGAACCTGGGAGGTGGAGGTTGTGGTGAGCCGAGATTGCCCCGTTGCACTTCAGCCTGGTAAACAAGAGCGAGACTCCCTCTTAAAAAAAAAAATATTCAGATGCTAAATGCAATGAAGAAAATGAAGCAAGGCAATGCCATGACAAGACTTCAACTTTGACTTTGGGTCAGAAGAAGTTTTCTTGAGCAGAGATCAGAAACAGGAGAAAATGACCAATGGAAGGCAAAGATGACACCAAGAGCAACTTCCTGGATGGAAACCAGTGTGGCCACAAACAGCCAGTAGGGCTGGACTTGGACAAGCAAGAAAGAGAATGTTAGAGGAGAAATTCAGAAAGGCATGTTGGAGCCAGGTCATGTAGGAAAATGGCTTTCTCCTCTGGAGAGCCATAAAAAAGTGAATGCTCAGGTCTTTTCCCTAGAGAATATAATTTGACTAATTTGACTGCACTGGTCAGGGCCTGGGCACAGTTATATTTTTAAAGCAGTCCAGGTGATCTTTTATCTTAATATAAATCCAGATTTGAGAGCAATTAAAACAGGATGTACAGGCTGCCTTTTTCTCCTACACCTCTTGCGCCTCACCCTTCTCTTTCTTTTTACCTAAATGTGATGGGAAGATCCTGATGGGTGTTAAGTAGGGGAATGGAAAGATCTTACTTATTTTTATTTTTTAATTTTTATTTTTATTGTAAAATGGAGAAAGTGCAAGCATTAAAAAGATATTCTTGAGAAAAATCTTGGGGAAAAGTTAATTCTGAAAATTGCTGAATTTATTCTTTTAAGTTTTCACCATGTATATTCTTTGGAATGGAGACAACAAGAACAAAATTATACTATAAGCTGTTATATTTGTTGCACTTGCTGGAAGAGTGGGCAGCAGACATGTTTTTCAAAATGTAGATTGATATGACATTTATTCTATCATTCTCATCTTAGAATTAAATGAAATTATTTCTTTTACTCTTGATGTAATTATCATTACTATAGGCATTATTTGTACTTTTTAAAGAATAACATAAGAATTATGATTCAGACATTAATTTGCTTTTAAGTAATTATATATTCATTCATACTGGCATCATTCAAAATCATTAGTACATGTATGAACCAGATATCAACAACCTTGGAGATATATTGGTAAATAAAACAGTTTGCTCTATTTTATATATAAATAGTCATAGTATTATGAAATGTGTGCTGTTATCAAGGCATGTGAGTAAAAGGAGTGCATATAGCATAAGGGCTAAAATCATTTCACTAAAAATTATTTAACTTTTTAAAATGTATAAAGATGGTGTGTGTACACACACACATGCACACATACACAAACACACACACACATCCCAGTTTGAGTCCAATAACCAGAAACTGCTATAGAACCAAGAAGAGCCTATGCCTCAATTCAAAATCCATCAGCCATCAAGGGCAGAACTCTCTTCTTTGGGGCAAGGTCAGGTCAGCCTTTTGTTCTGTTCAAGCCTGTGACTGGTCGAGGCCCACCCATCATGGAAGGCCATCTGCTTTACTCAGCCTATCAGTTTGAATGCTAACTTCATCCAAAAATATCCCCACAGAAAGATCCAGAATTATGTTTAACCACATATCTGGACTCCACATAACTCAGTCAAGCTGACACATAAAATTAACTATCATAAGAACTTTAAGCAATTACGTTTCTCATATTTTCTCATTTACATTATATAATAAAATACAATAAGCTAAGACTGCTATCAATTAAAAGAGAGAAATCTGAGACTAAAATAACTATCTAGGGAAACAATAAAGTACCCAATTTTGAGTTCAGTGATTTTCTTTGATTTTCATAAGGCAAGAGTTGTCTGGGCCTCAAAAAAGTTCTGAATGGCTGCAGAACAGGTGGCCAGGCACAGAACAGAAATAGCATCTTGGTGTTCTAAGGTATCAGATTCAGACCACCAAACACTGCAGAGTTTAAGAGCAGCAGGCATTCGTAGCATCCATTTATGCTATGCATTATACAATTATACATTTATGCTATTTCTTTCTCTCTCTCAATCTTAATATCCTCTTTTTATCTCTCTGTATATATCCACACATACGTACATATATACATACATGTCGTATGTGTGTATACATATATATTCTTCCAAATAATCATACTAAATGTTTCTAGACATTCTCAAATGCCCCTGGGTTGCAAAATAGCTGTGGTTGTAAACCCTTGTCCCAGATGGATGTCTGAACATACAGTGTTTTGTGTTACAGGAGAACATGGAACCAGGAGAACCCACTCCTGTTAGTAAGCCTGCTTTATTCTGCAGAGAGACATTACCTTATTCCTCAAAGTTACTCACAGCAAATGCAATGGATGAAGAGCAAACTGGGATATATACTTGGGGCATACATAGAAAGACAGTTTAGAGAAAAAGAAAAAAATATAGAGAAGTGCACCTCAATAGCCACACAGTCGGCTATAAACTTTCATTCATCAATAAACAACAAGAAAATCATCCTTAAATATATTCCCTTCAAATTTGTATTTAAGTTCCCAAATGTAATGTTCAAGATTCTCTGTTCTCGGTTTTTAGATCCTTTGCTCTGACAAAAGAGCCTCATTTAGATTTAATCTGTATTACTTTATCACTAGAGAATCCCGGGATTCCTTGCATTGTAGTGTGTTAAGCCAGCTCAGCATTCCTAAGTACGTAGATTGCATAGTAGATAATCCACAGAGTAGAACTAATAAATGTACTTTAATCAATGATTATTTTCTGATGTGATTGATGGCTGTCATGAGAAGAGAGTATTTCCTTAAAGGATATGGTTAATAGAGATTTCTTTCAATGGCAGATCCGCAAGATCAAGAATGAACAATGCAATAAATCTAATTGATCTGAGTTTTCACATACTGGATTTCTTGAAGATGGGAACAGATAGCATTGAGTCACCTCATTAGCAACACAAAATCTATGAGACCTACATTGCTTTTATTGGCTAGCACCAAGGCAGAGACTTAGCTGTTGTTGGGACAAAGAAAGAAAACAGAGCACGGAGAACTTGTCACACATTTACCAGGTCTTATTTTTTTAATTGTATTTATTTACTTATTTTTTGCGATGGAGTCTCACTCTGCCTCCTGGGTTCAAGAAATTCTCCTGCCCCAGCCTCTTGAGTAGCTGGGATTACAGGCACGTACTACCATGCCCGGCTAATTTTCATATTTTTAGTAGAGATGGGGTTTCACCATGTTAGCCAAGACAGTCTCGAATCCCTGAGCTCGTGATCTACCCACCTCGGCCTCCTAAAGTGTTGGGATTATAGGCGTGAGCCACTGCACCTGGCCTAGTTGGTCTTATTAACTCCTCTCTCAGTGAATGATATTCTAAATGCTTCTTTCTTCCTGTGAATTCATAAATTTAGACATTTGCAAGATTGGCAGCACTGGTGTCTGGATTCTAACTGCAGTTATCATATTTTTACAAATGTCTCCCTTAAACCTTTAAAACCTTTAAAATGTTATCTTCCATTTGATCCTTATTTTTTTGTTCAAGGTAGGCAAATGAACATGAGCTTGGGGCAGAATATGCTGTCTCCTGGGGGTTCTTAAAATTACAATTGTAAATTCTCTACACTGATCCCTGCCAAATCTGCCCATATCTTATTCAGCTACCCAGGACAACTTACAGAGACTTAAAAGTATGTTTCTCCTTTAATTTATATGTTTTTATCTTTAAACACATTTAATGGATTTGGATCTGATAACTGTTTAAGAATATCCTATATATTCATTGTCTTAATTATTATTTAGTTATTATTATACTGTAAAATCAAGACCTATCCTTTACTCATCCCAGTCTTCATCCTTTAGGGGTGCTATAACAAACTGCCATAGACATTTTGTTTACAAATGGGTAGTCTATAAATTTATTTGTCACAGTTCGGGAAGCTGGAAAGTCCAAAACCAAGGCTCTGGCAGATTTGGTGTCTAGTGAGGGCTTGTTTCCTGGTTCATAAATGGCTAGCTGTTTTCTCACATGGTGGAAGGAACAAGCTGGCACTCTGGAGTCTCTTTTATAAGAGCACTATTTCCAATCAACAGAGGAACACCCTCATGACCTCATCATGTCCCAAAGTCCGCACCTCCTAATATCATCATCCTGAGGGTTAGAATTCCAACATATGAATTTGAGGGGTGGATATAACCATTCAGACCCTAGCACCCTCCTCACCACTGCCCCCCAATTTTAAATGTTTTTTTACTCATGATTCAGACTATTTTTCCAAGGCAAACTTTGTGTTCCTGATCTATACCACTTGCTCCTTTGTGTCCAGGACTAAATCAGAACCTCAGGGAACAATAGGCTGTCTCAGGTACATATCATATTGACTATCCTTATTTCCTTTCATCTTTATTAATTCCTCTTCCTTTCAATTTCCTGAATTAAGAATTTATCCCTCTTAGGTCTCCACCTCTCCCATTTTTCCCATAATAAGAAAGCACTCCCAAATGCAAATAACAAGTTAGGTTCAATCGATTCTACCTTGCGTCTGAGACTTTTTTTTTTTTTTTTTTTGAGATGAAGTTTCACACTGTTGCCTGGGCTGGAGTGGGAAAGCACAATCTCCACTCACTGAAACCTCTGCCTCCCTGGTTCAAGCAATTCTCCCACCTCAGCCTCTAAGTAGCTGGGATTACAGGTGCCCACCACCATGCCTGGCTAATTTTTTATAGTTTTAGTAGAGACAGGGTTTCACTATGTTGGCCAGGCTGGTCTTGAGCTCCTGACCTCGTGATCCACCCACCTAGGCCTCCCAAATTGCTGGGATTTTAGGCGTGAGCCACCATGCCTGCTTAACATTCTCTTTTTCTTTGGCAGACTCAGGCATCTGCTAAACATCATTTGCTTTTATTGTCTGTGTAGTTTCTGATGGCTCAGCAAAGACAGAGAGAAAGAGGATCAGGCAAATAAAAGAGAAATAAAGAGCTTGTACAATAGACTGAGATTTATGTTCCCTCAAAATATCTGAATTTAAATAAATATACCTTGCCAGCACAATTATTAATTTTGTTTCAAATTATTCCATACCATCTATTTGAGAGTTTCACATTTGTTCTTGAGATATTACCATAACCGCATATTTTGTGAATTGTGACCTTGTCCTTATTAAACTAAGAAATCAGTCAACCTCTCCTCCTAGGTTTGAGCTTACTACCAAATACTTTCTCATCAACAAATAAAGGAAGGTTAAATGCAGAAATATAAAGGCTTTTCTCTATTCTGTGGACACTACAGGTAAGCAGAGAAAATGTTAATCAAGGTTCTCCTATTTCAATAATAGCACTGCCATCATCATCTAAACGATTCCCACTCCCTACTCAAAACAACAGACAGAAATATCTGGAGCAGTATATCCCAAATCAGAAATTAACTGAGAAAGCTGAGCATCCTAAATGTGTATCTAGAATGTCTTCTCTATATTACAGCTCCTTCCTTTCCCCCTCCGCCTTGCTTTTCAGAACCTGATTGTAATCCCTCCCCTTCCCCTTAAAACAGAACTACAGACACAGTGGCATTTTTGTTCAGCAATACAGCTCGTGACTATAGTTGGTGTGCAAATAGAAATGTTTCTTCAGGCTCTTTCTCTCTTCTTTGATGTCTTTTCCTAGCATTCTACCATGGACAAACTACACAATTTGCAGGGCCCACATAATGAAAATGCAGAGTTTCTGGCTCAAAATGGTTAAATTTGTTGAAAGGGAGAAAACAAGAGACCAAACTAAGTGCTGGAGCCCTTCTGAGGGTGGGATTCTTTGTGGACTTCACAGATCACACACCTCCAGCCTCAATTCCATCACCTTTCCTTCAGAGTTT
Source organism: Cacajao melanocephalus (assembly GCA_963573385.1). Lineage (NCBI taxonomy): Eukaryota > Metazoa > Chordata > Mammalia > Primates > Pitheciidae > Cacajao > Cacajao melanocephalus. The sequence goes on along the minus strand of CAUYLG010001776.1, from coordinate 41,880 downwards.
TGTCCATCTCTGCCCTTCTCTGCTCCCTCTTCCTCTCTCTGCTCTCACTTCTTGCTTCCTTTCTCTCTCTTTTCTTCTTTTTCCTTTGTAACTCATTTTATTTCCCTCTCCCTCCTCCTTATCCAACGTCAGAGAGTGATAGTGAAGATGAATACAGTTTACAAATTTAGAAATGTTTTGTAATCTAAAAACCAAATAAATAATGGTGGCTAATATCTCAATGTTTTTCTTCTCTATATTATCCTCTGATTTCTTGTTCTTCATTGATTTCTTCTCTCTTCTATCAATTTATAGAGTTTCCTTAGAGACTCTCCATTTCAGTATTGGCCTTCCTTTTCACTCTCCCTATGACTATACTTTCCAAAGGACTTTTGTCACAGGGAACATATAGTATGTAAAGAAAGAATGGAAATAACGGAAGAATGACAGAATTGACGATGTTCTTCTTTTATCTTTCCTTGGAAGCTTAGATGTCTAGCAATACTTGGGTATAAATAGTCTATGCACATCATATAAAGGCAACATTTCAAATCTCAACAAAATCAATATAAGTACAAACTGAGCTCTCTTCTGAAAAATAAATGAAATCTATGTGGAATTGATTCTGGTTATTTTGCATCTAGAGCTCCTAAAACCGTGATGTCACAACTTTCCTGGCAACTGTTTGCTATGCACATAAAACACCAAAAAGGGAATTTAAGTTTGATTTTATTAAAATGTACTTTTCTGACTCAGGTCCCAGATCAATTATATTTGCATGAATATATGAAGTTCCTGGAAGCCAAGAAAATAAAATATTTGTGTTTGGCATTCATTTGTATTTGTATATCCATGCAAGGCTGCACAGTTTAAGAACCGCACCTTCAGAAAAAAATCAAGGCAGAAATAAGTTTGAAAAACAAAGTCTTTCGACATGATATTATTGCACAGATAGTACTTTACTAAATAAGTGGCATGTAACATGTCTTGTACTAGGTTATACATGCATTTTAATAATTCCTTCAGAACCATAGCATACTAGTGTGAAGGGAACAGACACCTTTACCCACTGGCCATTCTAATGATTCAATGGAGTCCAGAACTCAAGTTTAAGATTTCAACTTCTGAGATGTAAACCTTCTATTTAAGAATTCCAATCAAGTCATAGTCAATGACTCTGGGAGATCCTACCAAGAAGAAGCCTGGCATTTGAGTGCCAATAAGGCACTCAGATTAATTCCAAATAGGGGTGGGGTTTACTCATGCGCACTGACAAGAATAAGCAGTAAGTCTCCCTGCCCAAAGAAAAATACAGATGTAGCCCCTGTTTCTCAAAGTCAACTTTGTATTGACATAGAACATACATCTAAGAAAGTGTACAAATTGGAAGTTCATAACTCAATGGATGCTTATAAATGCATAAAGCTAGCTGGGCGTGGTGGCACGCACCTCTAGTCCTAGCTACTTCGGAGGCTGAGGCAGGAGAATTGCTTAAACCTGGGAGGTAGAGGTTGCAGTGAGTCGAGATCATGACACTGCACTCCAGCCTGGGTGGCAGAATGAGACTCCATCTCAAAAATAAATAAATAAAAATAAAAATAAATAAAAAATTTAAAAATACATATGGATAGCCGGGTGCGGTGGCTTAAGTCCGTAATCCCAACACTTTGATAGGCTGAGGCGAGCGGATCATGAGGTCAGGAATTCAACACCAGCCTGAGAAATATGATAACAGCCTATCTCTACTAAAAATACAAAAATTAGCCAGGAGAGGTGGTACACTCCTGTAGTCCCAGTTACTCGGGAGGCTGAGGCAGAAGAATCACTTGAACCCAGGAGGTGGAGGTTGCAGTGAGCCGAGATCGCATCACTGCACTCCAGCTTGGGTGAAAGAGTGAGACTCCATCTAAAATAAAAATAAATAAAAATAAATGAATAAATAAATGCATACACCTATGAAGCCATCATTCAAATTCAGTTGCAGAAAAAAATTATCCCAGAAAAATTTCTCTGTGTACTTCCAAGTCAAGAATCCTCATTCAGACTTAGCCATTCTTCTCGTTTTTATTAGCACAACTTTTCCTTTTTGTATTTTTGAATTACGTATAAATAAATAAATAGAATGACACAGAATGTATTTTCTTGTGTCATTCTATTTATTGTTTTGTTTATTGTATTTTGTTGTTTCTGGTTCTTGTGCCCACCATCAGACCATGTAGTTATCCATGTTATGGTACATAGCAGTACTTTGTGTTGATTACTATTCAAAGTCCCAGTAACAATAACATAATTATTCATTCACTGTATGGCTGATGAACCCTTGGTTTTTTTCTAGTTTGAGGCTGTTGTAAGTAAAGTTGTCATGGCCGTTATTATACAAATCCTTTGTCTGGTTCTTAAAATTTAATGTTTATTATTTATTTATTATTAATTCATTTCCTTTGATCTATGCTTAGTAAAGGAAATACTGAACATTTCTTGTATTTTCAGCATGAACAGATATCTACTAACAATTTTTCTAGTGATTATCCAAATGGATACTTTTACCTTCAGTATATGGTTGTTTTAGCTGCTATAAACAGTAGCTTCCTCTTGATGTTATTAGTCTTTTCAGTCATTTGTAATGATATCTCACTATGTTTTAAATTTGCATTTTGTAATGTATAATGATGGTGACTCTCTTCCTTACTATCATTGGTCATTTGAATTTCCTCTTTTGCAAAGTGGCTATTCAAGCTTTTTACCAATTTCTTTTCTTAATTTCGTGTGTATGTGACTTTTTATTATGGATTTGTCAGAATACTCTACATTTCATGAAAATTAGTCTTTGGTATTTATTTGTATTATGAATTCTGTCACTCGCAATGATGTTTTTTGAAGAACCCATTGCTCATAAATTTAAAATACCTTTTTCAATATTTTATGGGCCTTACTTAAGAAATTATTGTCTATCCCAAGCAGCGTTCACTAAGATACTCTCTTTTATATATTTAGACATGTTGTCTTGCTCTGTCACCCAGGCTGGAGTAAAATGGTGTGATCATGGTCCAAGGCAGCCTAAAACTCTCCCTCAAGGGATCCTCTTGCTGCAGCCTCCTGAGTAGCTGGGATTATAGGCATGGGCCACCTTGCCAGATACCTATGCTTTCTTTAGACATTTTGTTATTTTACCTTTTACATTTTTTTAAATGTTTTTTATTTTAAGTTCCAGGATACAAGAGCAGATGTGCAGGTTTGTTACATAGGTATACCTGTGCCATGATGGTTTGCTTCACTGAACGACCTGTCATCTAGGTTTTAAGCCCCACATGCATTAGGTATTTGTCCTAATGCTCTCTCTTTCTTGCCCATTACCCCCTGACAGGTCCCGGTGTGTGATGTTCCCTTCTCTGTGTCCATGTGTTCTCATTGTTCAACCCACAATTATGAATGAGAACATGTGGTGTTTGGCTTTCTGTTCCTGTTTTGGTTTGCTGAAGATGATGATTTCTAGCTTCATCCATGTCCCTGCAAATTACATGATCTAATTTCTTTTTATGGATGCATAGTATTCTATGGTGTATATGTGCAACATTTTCTTTATCTATTCAATCATTGATGGGCATTTGGGTTAGTTCCAAGTCTTTGCTACTGTAAATTGTGCTGCAGTACACATATGCGTGCATGTGTCTTTAAAGAAGAATAATTTATAATCCTTTGGGTATATACCCAGTAATAGGATTGCTGAGTCAAATGTTTAACTTTTATATTTAAAGTCATAATTCATCTCAAGCTAAGTTTTGTATATGGTAAGAAGAGGGATCATGTTTTGCTTGTTTGTTTTATCTTGAGATAGTCTATAATTCTAATGTCATTCATTGCAAAGAAAAATACTGGTTTTTACTTTGTTTGCTTTTTTGTTGTGATAAGGTCATGCTTACTGTGTGCAATTCCAAAAGGACACAACTTGCCCATCCAGCTAACAGTTGGTAGGGCACTGAGTCCTAACACAATGTTCACATTTTGTATTTTAACACTTTCTTATTGTATTTATATACTTTATTATATTTTAAATTTAAATTTTGTTTTATTTATTCATTTCTTTTTGAGAAAAGAAATGAGCCCTGTTGCTCAGGCTGAAGTACAGTGGCACAATCATAGGTCACTGCAGACTCAAACTCCAGCTCAAGCTATCCTCGTGCTTTAGCATCCCAATTAGATGGAACTACAGGTATGGGCCATCATGCCTTCCTAATTTTGTTTTTCATTTTTTTTAGGGACAGGATGCATTTTTTTGCTCCACCTGGTCTCAAGCACCTGGCCTCGAGTGATTTTCCCACCTTAGCCTCCCAAAGTGTTTAGAGTATAGGCATGAGCCACTGTGCACAGCCTTAAGACATTCTTATATTGCCACAACTGAATTTTTTTCCCTATTCTATGCTACTTCTGTAATGGAGAAAGAGGATATATTAAATTAAGTTTTTAAAAGTTTATGATATAGTCCAATAAAATAGGTAAGTGGGGAGGTCATGGCTAGTTAATTACTATAGTCTGACAAGCAGATATTTTATTCTCATCAGAAAATTATTTTTCTGGAGGAAAAAAGCTATACAACTTTCTTAAAAAGAGAATCCATTATATCTCTCTCTTTCTTCTGAAATGTTAAAACATGATTTAAAGAAGTGACTGGTTCTCTCTTGATTAGGTGACACACTCGCCAATATTTCTAATTTAATGACTACAAATAAAGTTAGTGTAAGATTCAGTTTGTGTGATTTCCAGGCTTTTGAACTCCCTTTCCACAGCAGTTTGATATCTAGCAAATGCAGTAGGCCTTTCAACTTTTTTAAGTACAAGCAGGAGCTATGTTACACATGAGAAAAGAACTATGTTGATTTGAAACTCCTGGGCAGCATCATAAGCAGAGACAAAGAAGCTGTATCTAAACTGGACAAGAACAACGGAGTAAAAAGAGACCAGGTACATGGGTGACACTTTTAATCCCAGTGCTTGAGGAGGCGGAAGTGGGAGAATTGCTTGAACTCAGGAATTTGAGGCCAGCCTAAACAACATAGCAAGACATTGTATCCACAAAAATTAAAAAATTAGATGAGTGTGGTAGTGCATGCCTCTGGTCCCAGCTGCTAGGGAGGCTGGGGTGGGAGAATTGCTCAAGCTCAGAAGGTTAAGGTTGCAGTGAGACAAGATCACACCATAGAACTCCAGCCTGGGTGGCAGAGTAAGACTTTCTCAAAGAAAAAAAAAAGAGAAAAAAGAAAAAATAGATAGACATATGCTGCTAAGTGAATTTTAAAAAGCAATGCTAAAATAACATCTTTTTTTAAATCTACCTTAGTTCCTAAGAACTTTTTACTTGATTATCTTTTTCAGGTGATTGTATGCAGATTTGCTGGCTCTGCCAAAACTACAGAAGATCATCTACAGTATTCTAAGACACAACTGGCTACTGTCATTTGATCTAGAGTTATTTTATCATTTATTCTATTATGGTAATATTCAATCAAGGACAATGTAAAAGACAAGTCTAAGGGAATAAAGTGGGAATCACCAGTCAGACTCTGAGGAAGCGCATGCTACTAAGATGGTACTAAAATTTGCAGCCCCCAACCAGCAAAATAAAAATAGGGAGAGAGAAGAGATTATTGCAAAGTGTATTTTCTGAGAAATTTCCATTTTCTTATTGGAAGAAGACCATAAAACACAGCAAGATAAAATATCTATTCCCCTTTAACATCTTTCAGAGAACATTTGAGCTTTTTATGAAATTTAACTGGAGCAACAAAAACAACAATAATACTCAACCAGAAAGGTAAAACACTTGTGCATCAAAATGATAAAACATTAATGAAAGAAATTTTAAAAGACATCTCATATTCATGGATTGAAAAAATTAATATTGTTGAAATGTCCATACTACTCAAAACAATCTACAGATTCAATGTGATCTCTATGAAAAGCCCAATGGCATTTTGTTACACAAATAGAAACAATCATAAACTAAATATGAAACCACAAAATCCTTAAGTAGTCAGAACAAATCTTGAGCAATAAGAACAAAGACAGAGGCATCACACTTCCTAACTTCAAATTATTTTACAAAGGTATAATAATCAAAACAGTATGGTACTAGCATAAACACACATATAGACCAATGGAACAGAATAGAGTATCCAGAAATAAGCCCACATGTATAAAAATCAACTAAACTTTGACAAGAGCACCAAGATTACAAAATAGGAAACAAATAAACCCTTCAATAAATGATGTTAGAAAAACTTCATATTAATAAGCAAAATAATGAAATTGCCACCTTATGTTACTTACACAAAAATCAACTAAAGTAGATTGAACACTTAGATGTAAACCTGAAAACGTAAAATCTCCTAGAAAAACTCCTTGGAATTGGTCTTGGCAACAATTTTTTGGACATGACACCAAAACACAGGCAACAAAGGCAAAAATAAACAACTGGACTACATCAAACTAAAAAAATTTTGTACAGCACAGGAAACAATAAGCAGAATGAAAGGGCAACTTACACAAACATTAAAAAAGTTCAACCTACATATCTAATAAGGAGTTAATATTCAAAACATATAAGGAACTCATACAATTGTACATTAAATAACCAATGAAAAACAATGGGCAAGGGACATAAATAAATACTTCTCAAAAGAAGAAATTAAAGTGGCCAAAAGGTATATGGAAAGATGATCAACATCTCTAGTCATCAGAGAAATGCAAATCAAAACCACAATTAGATATCATTTCACAACCTGTTAGAATATCTATTATCTAAAAAATAGAATATCTATTATCTAAAAAGGTAACTATTGCCAAGGACATGAAGAAAAGAAAACTCTTGCATGCTATTGGTGAGAACGTAAATTTTTACAGCCATTATGGAAAAGAATATGGAGGCTTTTCAAGAAATTAAAAATAGTACTCCTAGTAGTACAATACACACAACTACTACTACAACACAGACAGACACAGACACACACACACGCACACACGCACACACACACACACACACACACACACACACACCCCTCAGTGTACATCAAAAGTAATGAAAATCAGGATCAGGAAGAAATATCTACACTCTCATCCCTGATGTTAATTGCAGCATTATTCATGATAGCCAAGTTATGGAATCAACCTAAAGGTCCTTTGATGGATGAATGAATAAAGAAAATCTGTATATATATGTGTGTGTGTGTATTGTACACATATATAAAATATACACACATATTACATATATATGTATATATATATATATATATATATATATACTGCCTAAAAAAAAGGAAAATCCTTCTATTTGCAACAACATAGATGGAGCTGGAAGACACTATGCTAAATGAAATAAGGAAGACACAGAAAGAAATATGGCATGATCTCACTTATATGTGAAATCTATAAAAGCCAAACTCAGTACAGTAGCTGAATGTTGGTAGCCAGGGATGGGAGATGGGAAAAATGGAAAGATGTTGGTCAAACAATACAAAGTTTCAGTTATGCAAGACAAATAACTTCTGGAGAGCTAATATACAGCATGGGGACAATAGTTTAAAATACTGTAATGTATACTTAGTATTTGCCAAAAGGATAGATCTTATATTTAATATTTTCACCACATGCCTGTACACATGCAATGATACCTATGTGAAGATAGGTATGTTAGTTAGCTTGACTGGGGTAAGCATTTCACAATGTATACTTATGTCAAAACATCAAATTGTAAACCTTACATATCTATATGTATATAAAATTTTATATATTAGTATCTTAAAGCTGTTATCAAAAGATGCCATTTTTAAATAAGGAATTTAATTGGAGAGGATGATTCACCTGTTTCATGTTAAAGAACTAGCTCTGTTTAATGGTAAAAGGCACCCATTATCTGATCAGTTTTTCTTTTTATTTCTTTATAAAAAGATTTTATATAAAGGAGGAGGTTTTTTGGGGTTTTTTTTTGTTTTTGTTTTTGTTTTTGCCTGGGAGCAGAGCAGTGAGATTGCATTAAACACACAAATACAAACACACTCACAAAAGAAGATTTTGCATTTCTCTAGCGAGATATGGTTTCATCATGTCCTATTTCTAGCAAGATAATTATGGTATAACTCATAGAAAAATGTGGATATGAAGAGCTTCATTTTCTGCCTAGCTTACTGAAGGTCAAAGTTTTGTAACCTGTGGAGGAAGCCTTCTAGTGTGAACACATCACCACATCATGAACAGCAAATATAGCATCAGCTTCCCTCCTGAGCCTTGTGATCGTTCTGTGCTGGAAGGGGATAATCAGTAGAGGACATCCTGAGGAAGTGAAAATCAGCTTTGCCTTACTTCATTTGTATCAGCTTTCAGAATAAGATGATATTGCCACTGATGAGTTTCTTTTAAATGACTGTTTTCTCCAGCAGTATTTTATAAATGGTTGTTACATTAAAGAATAAATGAAACTTCCCTGAAGAACACACTCTACCATGCCTTTAGTGTCTTTACTGACACATCTGTGAAGACGGATGGACCCTAAAGAGCTAGCTGCAAACTAAGTGAGTCACATTTGTCTCCCAGGAATGTTTTATATGCTGCAAAATGTGACAAAGGCCATTACAGAGATTATATTTCCCAGCAATGAATCTGCTGTCCATCCTCTGCTATTCCAAACATTCAGAAAATTGCTATGGAATTTACTGATGGCCCAGAAAGCAAGCAGTCATTGACTAGCTGCCCTAATATTTTCCCTGAAGATAGGGCAATGACAGTAAATTTCTTAAACTGAGAATGAGTTTTGAAATATATGAAAAAAATAGCTTTCTAAATTCTACTCATTCAAAATTTTATATAAAAATATTTTTCACACATTATGTTGATAATTCAAGTACTATCAGCTAAATGAAAATTTTCAACATTGCAAAATATATATTCTTGTCTTTCTTCTAAAATATGTCATCTTTGCCACCTATTCGTTTACAGATGTTAAATTGTTTAAGTCAACAAAACCCTTGTACTATTTATTGAGAATTTTTAAGCTAGGAACACAGTCTCTGACCTTGAGAAGATTATGAAAATAAAATTTAATGACACATATGCAGCAAAAATGCTCGATTAAGAAGTAGACTATTTGATGCATATCTGAGCACATTAGCAGTAGATCCACTTACAGGATGCAATAATTGTTGATGTTTCCAGGAAGCAAGTCCAATTCATGGTGGTCATTAAAGGATGGACTGTTAATTTGGCAAGTCCAAATTTGGAATGCACTTTTAAGACACTGATGGATTCAGTAAAAATGCATGTGTTGTTTATTAAAGCCACATCACATCCAGGCATGAAAGTTGCTGTTTGGCCCAATACACCCATCAGCATCAACTACAGTTTTTCATGCTGCTTTTGGTTTACAGCCAGTGCCTGAGCTCTCAAATTGCTCAGTTTCAAATTTCTCTGTGAATCACAGCTTTTAGCCATGGTTTTCAGCATTTCCACAATTTTGCCTTTGAAACTCCCAGTAACACCTTTGTAAGGCATTTCACTTTATATGCAAGGTTCTCTTTCTCAAATAATGCACAGAACTCCTGATTTCCCTTCGTTGATCTCTGGAACTAACTTTATGTGCTCCGGGAATAGGACCAAGTTGTATTTATGGTGAAAAACAGTAAACAGAACGTCATTCAGAAACATAACAAAAAAAAACAACAACTACAATGTATATATCCTTACCTGGGCATTAATTTTACTGAAACTAATTGCTTAGGCATATCAGAATGACTTTTGAAGCTCTTAACCATAACATTATTCATCATCTATAGTGTCATTATTTATTATGTTTGTATTGTCAACGAATAACTGAAATCTTGCAGCTTCATGCTCTTGTCAAAAGAAGCTATAATGCTCAGTGAAAATCCTGGTGTGGACTCACAGATAGTCTCATGAAAATAATTGATTGTAGTGAATGAACCCACTTTCTGTCACCTCAGAAGGACAATCAACTTTTAGGCCTGTTCTTATATTTAAAGGACTTGGAGCAGATATAGCTAGCAAGGGAAAACACAAAATGACTGAGACTTAATACAACATAGAATTGATCTTGCATAACTGTGAAACCTCTAGCTTCTGCATATTCCTATGACTGGAAAATTCTGAACTTACTGCTTTTATCTGGGCCCCAGGTTACTTACTGCTATATTGAATAGAAGTCAATTACTTAGAAACAATTAATACAGCTCATTGTAATGAGATTCTTCTTCACCCTTAAAAACGTATGTGTGTGTGCATGCATTTGGGTGTGTAATGAAAGCATAGTGTATAAATATATGTACTCATTTTTATTACACAGTTTGCCTGTTCTAATAAGTTACTGAGAAGGAATTAATTTTCAGGCCATGGTATGGGAGGTGAAGGAAAACTTACTCTTCAGCAGTCAGACTAGTATCAAAGAGAAGTGGACTGAAATGACTCAGAACACTGCAGAAAACTGGAATTAATGTCAGGAGCTCAGGAAGACAGAGTAGAGTTAGTAAATCAGTCCTGAACATGCAAGGTCATAATTGTAAAGAGCAGTGAAAGGATCAAGAAGTGAGCATGATTGAGCTGGATGAATCAGTAATTAGCCAGAAGGCCTAAAGATCTGAAATTGTTAGTTGAGCCTTGAGTGTTATCTGCTTCTACACATCTCTACTTCACAAGCCAAACCACTTTTCAAAAAGGTAGAATGTCTCCTACTCTAAAAGAATGTAGGAGAGAAAATCAAGACATGATTCTTCATACATCATTTTTCATGCTATGTTTAGAAAAACATGTATCCATATTTTATAATTAAATGTATTTATATCTATAATTTATAATTATAAATTATATAATATTTATATGGACAGAGAGTGAAAAAAGGAGAGGGAGAGAAGTGGAGATTGAAGAAGTCATATGACATTTTGAAATGGGCTCATATGAGAAATTTAAAGAATGAATGTATCCACAAATAAATGACTAACATATCACAGTAGGTGCCCGTGCCTTTATCTAGGGTGGAGGAATAATGGGCTATGTCTATGGAGATTGTCTCTACCTAGCATATTCTTATTAACCATATTTTTGTTAATGTCACAAGCTAATAACTTTAATAAATCATAGCTATTCATTATTTCACACCACATGTGCCTACCATTATCTCAACAGGTGATTACCAAACAGCTCCCGAATTTAAATCCTAGTTACTCATTATTCTTCCAAACTTTATGCTTAGGATTACTGAAATATTCCAGATGTAGCCTTATTTTCCAGTTTTTCCACTTTACAATGAATTGTTTTGTGTTATACTAAGATAATTGCTGTGCAATCACCTGGTATATGTCAGCACGTTATGACACTTTGAGTAATTTGATCTTACTTAGCACATACTGCAACTTGTTACAAATGAATGGATAAATGTATGAAATATGTACCCCCTAGCAAATCATGATTACATAAAGGCACTCAATTTTGTTTTTCCACAGGAAATTTGGAAGTAACTTCTCTGAATAGGCAACATGCAGTTTTGAACCCTTAACTCTGGGGTATTCACTGATGAGAACAGTTGGTGAAATAAAGATCATGCTTTCAACAGTAGTTATTTTCAAGTAGTTCTAATTGGCAATTTGCTTCAGTGGTTCCTGAGGCTCTCTGTAAGAGAAGACCACCTCGAATTTCACGTAGGATCTCTCTGGTGGAGGAGAGAAAACCTCTCCTTTTATTCAGCTTTTATAATATATTTATAATCCTTTGCCTAGTTTACCTCTGGAATAGAAGCAATATGTTTTACTTCCATAATACAACTCTAGAAGATAGTCATATAGCTATAATTGTAGAAAGTTGTATGATTTTAGGTGCTCCTAAAGTTGTTGGGTTGTTGGAATCACACCTTATTCCTTTATCATGAAATTCTGTTTCCCTCTAAGAGTCCACCATTATAAGGCATTTTCCCTATAACTTAAGATTTAATTTCATGCTAAAATAAAGTCATCTGGATTATATAACCATTTAAGTGTCCTTAGTTGCTTATACCATATAGTATTAGAAAAATATAGAAATCAATATTTCTATAAAGGAAGGTACAGATAATCTTTTTTGTACTACCTGTGGTAGTAAGGAAGGAATGGCCATTACTGCTTGTACATTTAGTCACATAAGAATACTACATGTGAAGTTCCTATGTAAACTGTAAAGTAGATATTCAGAATGAGCTATTATTATACAAAGGTAACTGGTATTCTTTCCATTTATTATGTTAAACCCCAGCCTCCAAGTGATAAATCAATGGGTAATAATGTGCTATCAGATGTTAAAATAATTTTGTGTCCAGAAACACAGAAAGAATATAATCTTCAGACTTGACCAAACATGACAGAATCTCAATTCTCACACTTACCTCGTTACCTTGAACAAATTACCTCACTTCTCTGAGTTACCTTCTCTTCTATTATAAAATATGAGCAACGATAGATAAGCCATAGGCCTGCTGTAATTTGTTCTGAAAATTCTGTAATATATGACAGGTGCTCAATGAAAAGCAATTATTGTTGGAAATATTGTAGTGTGGAAGCTCAGCAAATATTTGCAGATAGACAAGCAGACGACCACACACTGTTGCAATTTAGCATGTTAAATGCAAAACTGCAGTTTCTGAATTGCGCCTCAGGAGACAAGAACTAGAAATTCCCTCTTTCTGCAGTTTCAATTAGAAAAAAACTTACTATGCCTGGAGAGTTCTTATAAAAACAAGATAATTTCACAGGTTCAGAGAAATCATGCAAGGTAACAAAATGGATATTCAATCATTTGTGATTCAAGGCAGTAACTCAATTGTTAAATTCAGATATAAAATACTTTTTATTCAATCACAAGAAACAGAAAATTAATTATTGTTATCATTACTACTACTATTTGTAGCTGATATTTTAGAAAATGTACCCTATGCTAGGCATTGTGTTAAAAAAATCTTTAATCTTTGATATTACAGCAATAAAGAGGTGGTCATTTGGATGAACCATCTCTGTTGTACAAATGTGACCTTTGAGGCACAGTGTACAGAACAGAAATCCACTGGATGTGTTAAATAAATAAATTACTAAGTAAATGAATTTATGGAATGACTATCCCTGTCAGAAACATAATCTAGTGCTATACAGTCTGAAGTTTGAAGGTACTTAAAACTAGGGTTCTATGTAGAAGTAGAAACAGCATTAATATTAACCTGGTTCAATTTTCTTGGCCAGTGTCATTGCTCAAATTAAAACTAAATCAACCCCAGCACCAGTGCCTATACGTGCAGAGTGAAAGGGAAGGATATGGGTTTAAAGACAAGGACCATTAAGGTCTTTGCATCCAAATGCATTCAGTTCCACAGAGATTAGAGACTGATAATTCGACACTAGTGTTCGTTCCTCTGGCCCACATTTGAAACATTTTAGACATACTGATGATTCCTGGCTCTGCTCCAGTGCCACCAAAGCAGAATCACAGGAGACTAAGCTATACATCATCAGCCAGAATTGAGAATAGCTGAAATACTTACCCTGGAGGATAAAGGTGAAGGTTAAAGATTTTATCCTATCTGCGCTCAAGCCTAGAGAACAGAACTCTACTGGATCCTTTGAATAAATAAATGTGCAGGTGAATTAATTAATTGAGTATCCCTGACAGACTTGACTTTCTAATTAACATTTGCATGTTTCATAACTAAGTTTAAAAGCACTTAGTGACTTCTGTCTCCTATAATAGCTCTGATTGCTTTTCTAATCTCTTGCTAACCTGGCCCAGCCTCATGCTCCACCCCTGGGTGTCCAGTCTTCTAACTCCTCTCTAGTCAGTATCCCATGGGCAAGTAATACTGCAACATACCATTCAACTATAATCACAATTATTTTAGCCACTTTAAAAACTGAATACTGTATGTTTTGCAGTTTTATTTCCCACTTATAACCAACACAGCTATAGTTTATTAACACCAAAATATTCACCCACAGATGCACACTTCATAGTTCATACGGACAGCTTTTGCTCATGTTGGTTCTTCTGTTGGCCTCTGGGTACTATTTTGCAATCTGAGGGTCTCTGGAATCATCTCCATGGGACCAATACATGAAAGCTATAGAAAGTTGGACTGATTGAATTTACCAATATTAATCATAGTCATCTGCCATTCTGATTCTGAAACCACCATTGTCCACACACTAATGAAATGCTGTCTGCTGATGATAGCACTCACGTATCACGGTGAGCTCTCCAAATCACACCAGTAAATAGATAGTACTTAAGGAATATTTCTTAGTTCTTCTTCCTGGGTTACATAAGCAATACTACTTTAGGAATCTATTGTACACAGGGGAAATGTGACTCAAATTAGACATTTCTAAAGCCTCATCTCCAGCAGTATAAAACTTTGAGATACTAGATTGTTTCTTCCTCTTTAATTGTGAGAAAGATAGAAAAGGATATATATTTGCATGAAAATAGTACAGCTTAAATTTTCTTTTATTTTATTTAGCTTTTTTTGTTTCTTTGTTTTGGGTTGGTGTTTGCTTGTTTGTTTGTTTGTTTGTTTGTTTGTTTTGAGACAGGGTCTCACCCTGTCACCCAGGCTGGAGTGCAGTGGTGCAATAATGGCTCATAAAAGCATTGACCTCCTAGCCTCAGCCTCCCAAAGCAGCTGGGGCTACAGGTGTGTGTTGTCATACCCAGCTAATTTTCAAATTTTTTGCAGAGAGGGTCTCACTACATTGCCCACGGTGGTCTCAAACTACTGGGCTCAAATGATCCTCCCACCTTGGCCTCACAAAGTGCTAGTATTACAAGCCTGAGCCACCACACCCGGCTGGAATTTTCTTTATACCAATTAGCAGAATACATGTCACACTGGAGTTAAAGTACAAGACTAAATTAAGTTAGTATAATGCCTGTCCAGAAATGTTTCCAAAACACATCAGTTTGCGTGATAAAACATTGTTATAATGATGATGATGATATTAATCATTATAATTTTTTTCTATTGTACTAGGTTCTTTCTACTCAAATCGCAATATAATTATGCAATTAACAATTCAATTTTATTTTTAAAAAGAAAAATTTACTAATACAAGTTAACTCATTTAATTATCAATTAGCTACTCAATGACTCCACAATTTGATTTAAAGATGTGATATGCCCAAAATGACCTACACTTGTACTTAATCCTCCACTATACCATGGCTAGAAATAATAGTGACATGTTAGTCCTGAAATGTCCGTGGCTCCTGATCCTAAATAACTAGAAATTTAGTACCATTTGATAATTAATTGATTCTAACATCTAGTTTAGTTATAAAAAAAATTCAGATACTTATTTCAACTATAAAAAATGAACTAGTATCAAACATTAAGGATAATGGCTATCCAGATATCCTTTGCAATGTCTTTGCAATAGTGAGATTCCTCATTCTTTCTGTCTTGTTTTGTTTTAAATCTTTATGTTCTGCAATTTAGACAAACTTCTTGCAAATATAAAGCAAAACTATAAAGTGTAATAAAAGAATCAAATAAAATAAGTGCCTTTAATGGAAAGAATACCAATTATTATGCTCTAATTGTCTCAGAAATAAAAGAAATATAATCCTACAACAATTCCTGGATTAATCATAATAAAGTGAGTGGAAAAGAGAATTTCACGTTTGTTTTTGTTTTGTTAAATCAGGTGCAGTAAATTATAGAAATATGAATGGAAATTCTTATTAGGCTAAATTTTCAACTGTCACAATTAATGTATTATGACAAATAAATTAGTTAAAATTATACTTATATGTTCTGGATTGTCTTATTAATTTTTAGAATTAAATTTTTTTTACTTAAATGGCTCAGTAATCTACCTAATTCCTGCAGAAATCATCTAATGTAGATATAAGCAGATTTAGTGGCTTACGTAACTGTAACAAGGTTGCAAACACTTACGTGGTCCTTACTACTTGAAGCTGAAATTGTTTAGTAGCTAAAAACATGAATTTTCACATTATGTAGATGACTATAAATTCATATTTCCCTACAATGGGATCTTAGGCAAATAATTCAAACTCACTAAATCTCAATGTGACACAGTAGCTCCTGCCTGTAGTCTCAGTTCCTCAGAAGCTGAGGTGGGAGGATCTCTTGAGCCCCAGAGTTGGAGTTAAACTTGGGTAACATAGCAAGACCTCACACCTCACCTCTAAAAAACAAGCTTAAAAAGAGAAAGAAATACAAACAACCCACAAAATCTCAATATTCTAATATGTTAAAAATGTGGATATCACCTTAAATATTTTTGTAGAAATTGAATAAGGTTATGGCATACCTGGTACATATAAAGCTTTCATAAATAGTATTTTATTAAAGGCATTATCATCCATCAGCATAAAAGATATATCCAACTTACATTTGTTATATACCTTCCACATACTGTTCTAGCTGTTGCATGTACACATTTTTTTTAATTTCTGTAATCAAAAATTATATTTCTATGATAGAATAGACATGCATAAAAAGTAATAATAATAATATATATTGTGTTGGTTACTGATGAGTACTATGATGAAAATAAAAGTAGAGAGCCCCACCAGCCTTCTGCTAAGAAATGGAATGTTTCGAAATTATAAATGAGGTGGATAGGCAAGGCTTCACTGAGAAGAAATATTTAAACCTATGCATCTTTCTACATTTTGGTGCATGTCAAAACTCATAAAAAGCCTGACATACAGAATTCCCCACTCCATTTTGGTTTACATTTTGGCAGGAAAAAAAAATAGGTACAGTTGAAATTATTTATATATGTACTTCTGTACCACATTGGCCATATTAATGGAGAAACACACTTGCACTCAGAAATACACATATATATGTAAACCATATAAAAACTTGTATATATTTTATATTATTTATACTTTTTATAAATGTATGCATATTTCCACATATTTATATATACTTACATACCCTTATGTTGCATAATAGACTTCAAAGATATTTCAGATATCATTGAATGCTCCATTAGAAGTATTCAAACTGACATGCATATAAATTTTATGGAGCTAGAGCTTGCTAGACTTAGTACCTGACAAAAGCTGCAGGTTGCAGCAAAGGAAGATATCTGAAAGAATTCACAGGTTCTAGGTTGGTCAACAATGTAAATGTTCATGACATGCAAGAAATAAAAATGTGGAAGGAAAAATAAGCTTGAATGGAAATATAACATGTTTCACCTAGAATACACTGAGGTTGAAAGATCTAGGTAACATCAGATATAGATAAACGCCAGGAAGCAACTTGTTACATAGGCTATCATGTGTAATAGCCACATCACTCTTACCTAAGAAAGGCTGATTAAAGTCATGTGATGCAAGTTAGCAGAGGAGGGTTTCAAGAAGTTTGATGAGCAGGTAAAAAGATCATTGTATGTGTCAATGATGAGATCATGGTTAGCTGGAGCAAGTGAAGACTTAGCGGAGTCCTGTGTGTAGATGGGAGTTAGTAGCTTGAAAGCAAACGGGTTGTGAGATGAGGAGGTAGAGCTTGGTTTTGAAAGATGTATTAAGTCCTCTGTTAAGTGCCTCCATCATCTTGATGATTTTTCCTTTATGACTCTTCTACATCCTGTAGTTGTCTCATGTCTATATCTGTAGCCAGAGTATGAGCTTGACATGATGCATTATTCTCTTCAGTGAGCCCACCAAAGTAACACAATTTTGGCACATGGGTATTTCTTCAAAAATAATGTGTTTGAATGGATCAGTAATCAGAAAAATAGGCAAGTTATTTTAGGGGTGCAAGGATTCTTTTTTTTTGTATTAAGTGTTAATTGAGTTAAAGTGTATAAGTACAAAGTAGAGGAAGAGAGAAATGACAATATTGAAAATATAGAAGCATAATAGGTAGATACCCTCAGTCTTGGTTGAAAGTATGTGTAAGGATTGTTGAGAAAGGAGAATAGGGGAGGGAATAAAATGAAGAACGAAGTGGGAGGGATAATCCTTGAAGAACAGTAGCAAACCTGCTCTGAGAGTTGAAAACAGTATAAAGATATAGTCACAGCTTTAGGTGTGGTAATGGAAAAATAACTTTGATGTTTTCTATTTCACAAAGAAGGTCATATACTGGAGGTAGGAGGGTAGGCAGAATGAAACACATATTGATTTTGCTTTAGCTCTGGACTAAAAGCCACCTGTACTTAAACAGAAAATTCAGATTTATTATACCAATAGGGCTAGTCCTGGCTTCTATTTAGCCAGAACTTTTATTTTTCCAACCGCAGTTTTCCTACTTTCTTTTTACAGTTGACCACAGTATAGCCTAATGCGCAGTTTGATTTTGCAGTAAAATGTAATACTGCCCTCTTTCTGCAATAATTCAAACTGCAGGATGTTTGCATATAATTAAACACTGACACATTGTACTACCATTTTTCAACCGTATGCACAGTAAAGCTCTAGGTTTCTTCCAATTATTGAATTTATATATTAAGTTTGTTTAAGTATAAACTTAATGTTTAGTGTGTGTGGGGGGGGGTGGGAGAGAGAGAGGCTGAAAATAAACCTGAACAAGAATTAAGACAGAAAACTTTACTGAGAATTTAAGAAAACAATACTTATTATTTTTCTAGAAATACAAGAGAAAGTGCAACCACAAATTAACATTCTCCTTTATTGTGAATCCACTGACAGGTTTAGTCCTATGTCTGGTAATTCTTCAAGGAGATATTCAGGAATATATTCCAAAACCCAAGTTTATTGTCTTCCATAAGCTTTGGTTTGCATGCTTTGGAGTTAGGGCCATGGCACAGCTCACGTATGACTTGCTAGGCTGGCAAACTGCTGATGTGACCAATTAATTGGCTCCATTTGGAAACATAAATATTATGCTTAGAAAATAGCATTGCTAAGTGAGTTTCTCTCACCCTCTCTTATTTTTTAACTAATTGAGCCAGAAGGAACGGATTATACATATTTGTTGTTTTGCATATAAATTGGAAATTACTCCTTTCCCCTACCTGCAGTTGCAAATAATGTTTCCTCCACTATTGTCTGAACAGCAATCTCCACTTTTAGATGAGTCCTGTCCAAATTATTGGAAAATTATAACATTTGCTGACAGCCTTCTTTAAAGTGATCAATCAAACTTCCCCAAGAGAAAATTATATTTTTAAAGGAAGCTTTATAACATTAATGGCTTCAAAGGTCAAGTTATTTCTTTTCTTCAATTTAAGGACATGTTATTGAGTCAATCAATATTAATTCAACATAAGATCTTAGTCCCCAATTTCACCTCTTACATTAGCTAACATAATTAAACTGTATTGCTGAGCAAAATGCTGAATACCTTTTTCTTATGGACAAAGTACTCCATCTGGGTTTTCTTTGTCAATTTTCATTAATTTAAAAGAACAAATTTATTGTTATTGTATTGAGCATAGAATAAAAGCACTTACCCAGTATGCTTCTGAATTTGATAATGAGGCTTTCCCTGTGCCCCCTACCCATCTGGCAGGCATAGAATTGGCTGGACTCTGGTAAGCAACAGTCATTTGAGATGGTGTTTGTTCAGTCCTCAGTTCCAAACCCTCAGTACGACTCATTTAAAAACTGACCGAGACAAAGCTCAATGCACTAAAGTCTTCATGACTCTCAGTTTCTCTTTTAATATCATGAGCATTGTCCTGAATTAGACTGATTATTCTATCTTGATATTTAATTTCTGCATAATGTTTTCCATGCAATTCTCTAGAATTCTCAATATCTTTGTTTTAACTGTTGCCTTAGATCTCTAGTAATTGCTTCAGATACATTTCCACCCTTCAATTTTATTAGTACTCAAAGCCCAGTGTAATGTGCTTCTCAAATAACAATTCTAGGCCTCACTGAATCTACTGCACACACAACTACACATCTAGAATTTTCTTAATGCTATGAACAAGTTTATACAGAAAAAAAAAGGAGCTAAAATGTAAAATTAGATTGTAACAGTAAACTAAATGCCAATAATGTCCATTTTTCCAATATGCCATTCTGAAACAAGGCAGAGTTTCGGATAATTGTGATACTATCTGACATATTAATGTTGATTGACCTCTCTTCTGACATTTAGAATAAGAAATGTTCATTTATTGCTTAAGCAAATATTATGAGATTGCTAATTGTCCATCATTTCATTATGGATATATACGCCCACACATATAAAATTATATATGTTAAAATATTTGGACTGGTATATGTGTATATGTGTAAAGTAAAAAAAATGATGGAGAGGACCCAGATTAAAATGTGAAGTTAATGAAGCTGCTACTCTACACCAAATCTTTTAGTTCAAAACACTTCAGCCTTGTGAATATTACAGTATGTATTGGTTGGTTAGTTTAAGCTAAATAGTGTATGGTCAGTTTCTCTCTTTAGAGAATTCAGAAGCATTTGACCCAACATTTCAACCCATTAATAATGACACAAGTTTTTGGTTTTTTTTTTTTTTTTGAGACAGAAAACAAAAACCCAAAAACGCCCAGGCTGCAGTCTCCACCTTCTGGGTTCAAGCATTTCTCCTGCCTCAGACTCAGCTGTGACCACAGGCACATGCCACCACACCTTGCCAATTTTTTGTATTTTTAGTAGAGACAGGGTTTCGCCATGTTAGCCAGGATGGTCTTGATCTCCTGACCTCGTGATCTGCCTGCCTCAGCCTCCCGAAATGCTGGGATTACAGGCGTGAGCCACCGTGCCTGGCTGACTTCCTATTTTTTATATTTCTGATGCTTTGACATTTGAGGCCTTGCTGATCCTAGAGACACCGTCCAACAAGGGCTAGGCAATTCCTAGAGACAGTAAAGGACTCACTGACCTGCAGGGGTGATTTTCATATACAAACTAAGCAACTAGCCCACATTCCTACTGCTTCCTTTATCAGACTCACACACTCAGGGTCACTGTTCCCCTGCCCTAATCACCCAAGAGCCAATACCAGATAACGAGGGACAATCCCTGTGCTCCAAAACATACTGAAATTATTCAAATTATCAAATCTTGAACCTGCTGAGACAGAAATCACAATAAAGGCTCTTGCTCATATTCCACATTTTTCTTTCACTTTTGCCTGCTGACTCCCCTTGGTGCTTTCCCCAAGTGGCTGTGCATGGCGTGGAATGCCCCTTCCTCTTGGAAACTGTGAGTAACAATTATCTTTATGATGGCAGTCATCCCCTAATCTGCTGACCTAACCATACCTGAATAAGAATCAACACTCACTACTTCACTCCAGCGTTATCATAAAATAAAAGCAAATACCCAACATGCTTCTGCATTTCATAATAAATTTCAAGGCTTTTGTTCATTGTTCCATCTATCAAGCATAGAATTGGATAGAATGTGATGGGTAGTGGCCATCTGGGATGGTGACTACTAAGATGGTGAATGCACATGCTTCAGATAGACCTAATTCATATCTAATCCAGATTTTTGCTAATTGTCATTATAAATATTAAAAATGGATTTTCATTTGTGAAAGTAGACACGTTTTTAACTATTGTGGGTGAAATATATAATCCCTCTTTAGTGAAATGAATATTATTCAAGACAGGTGGATGAGCAAGAATAGTTTAGAGATACTCTGCTAGCCTAAGTTGGATATGCTGTAATAAAAAGGCCCTGTGTCTGGTCAGCTTTGGAAGCTTTAGGTTGTCTACATTTTCCATACTATTAGTATATTTAATCATATCTCTATAATATTGTTGTGTTTTATTCTAATAAATGTTTAATGCCACACCAGAATATTCACAAGATAGAAAGGTGGTACATCATCTATCTAATTTAGAGGGCATGTTACATGATTGTGTTGTGAAGTTTTTCAAGTATTTTTTTCTCTAACAAATGTGGGGGTTATACTGTAGTTTGATATTGAATTTTATTACCTTAGAAGGATGAGAGTGTGGTGGATCAACTAATTAAAATTTACCTTGAAGTATTCCGTGGCTCCAAAAGTAAAAAAAAAAAAGAAAAAAAATCCTTATAATTTTGTATAGCCAAACTGACTTAGGTCAGTTCCAATTCTCTGAAATACAACATGCTTTTTCTTTTTTAATTTCTCATCGTTTCTGCTTTATATGTTCCTGTAATGAATAGATCCATTTCACACCATATACTTCCTAGATCTTCTGCTACTACCATATGTATGAGTGATTATGTGTGTGTTAGGGGAGGTTGAGTTTAATAATTTAATAATTTTGAATGAAACAAATCTGGCTAGCACTCAAAGTCTGTACCTGGTGGTGGGTTTATTCAAATGGGCAGTTTTAAGCAATTATTTTGCACATTACTGATACTTCTGCAACTTGATTATAAGCTTTCTGTATATTTATGCTGTTGTTTACTCTTTCAAAAACCCTAGCTAAATGCCCAAGTACAGTTTCAAGTGTTTGCATCTTAGGTGTGTATTTCTAGGAACAATATTGTTATTTCCTCCTGAAATGTTGAATTAAATGCTTATATCAATAAATAATTTTCTGAGTGTTTCCACGGGAGTTACAGATGTAACTCTAGGAATCTCCATAGGCAAACCTTGACAATTCTCATGATATGTTTGAGAAAAATGATGTATTTTTATTTGCATAAACAATCATTTGCTAAATATTTAAAATATGTAAGGCATTATAAAGGGCACTGGGAAAGGAAAATGTAGTGTTAGCAAAGCAGCCCAGGCTTTCAGACACTTAAAATCAAATCTGGAGAGAAAATATACTTGAAAACAATTGTTTGTATCAGGTGGGGATGAATGAAGGCCACCTTTCACTAGTGAACTTCATATGAATGGTGTTGTATGCCAGCAAATATTTCTTCACCCAGTGTCTTTTTGCCAAGAAAATAGCCCACCTTTCCCTTCTGTTTAAGACTCTTCTCTTGCTTTCTTCTTTCCTTTTCATTCTGTTCTTTCTTTTCTCTTTCCTTTCTGTTTGCTTTTTTATTCATCACCTCACCTGAAAATCCTTTACTTTCCTTTCCTGGCATTGTCCAAGTTTACTTCCTTATATTTCAAACCAGGAGTAACCCACCCCTCTGATAGGACACATTTTGATTAGTGTTATATTTTATGTGTGATAACATGCATAATTTAAAAATTATTTTTTATATGTAGTGTAACATATCTATCTTCAAGTATTTAGCTTTATAATTGGTTTGCACTAAGAGTTATAAGATCGGGTAATAAAATTCCAGAAATCATATTCATCTTTCTTTATTTAAATATCTAGGAAATTTTGTTAATTAATTAATAAAATTAACATGATATTTCTTGTGTGAAGTCAGTAATGTCCAATTAGTGTGTTTGCTTTGAAACACAGTAAGGATCCCTCCACATTTTATAATAGGTATAATAATTTGCAGGCACAATAATTTTTGACCACTAGGCAGTCACATTAGTTCTTCAATCTTGGAAGGCACACACAAAACTTGCTAGTCTCCTCATAATACTGGGTTTTCTTGGAATAAGCACTTTAAACTGTACATTATCTTGAATGGGTAATTACATATTCCCTATGATAAAAACAGGCGGCAGAGTTTTTAGTGAACCCAGTTGCTTATTTGCTGGATTTCAGTAGAGGAATTGTTTTATTGTTGCTTACTCTCTAATAAGATTGGGGAAAAGGGAGATTTATAATGTTCATCTACCTATAAATGTGTTGTGCTGCCAATATTTATATAATAATTTTTTTTTTGAGACAGAGACTCGTTTCGTTGCCAGGCTGGAGTGTAGTTGCATGATCTTGGCTCACTGCAACCTCTGCCTCCAGGGTTCAAGCGATTCTCCTGCTGCAGCCTCCCAGTAGCTGGGCATGTACCACTACACTCAGCTAATTTTTATATTTTTAGTAGAGACGGGGTTTCACCATGTTGGCCGGGATGGTCTTGATCTCTTGACCTTGTGATCTGCCTGCCCGCCTTCACCTCCCAAAGTGCTGGGATTTTATATTTTTTAATGGTCAGAGAAGCTTATCAACAGTTAGCACACCAGCTTTTGACTGGATATTTTCCTGGATGTGATCTCTCTACTCTGAAGCAGAGGGACTGACCTGACACAGTATCTTGGTCTGGACTTATATCAGTATCCCTTTCTTGGCTGGGGGAAAATGTGGAATAAGTACTATATAGAAATGTACACAATGTACTTTTGAGGAGCCAATATCAAAAGGTTAATGAAAAATTGTAGTCAGCTTCATAAACAAATTTACTGGACCTGAGCCCTACAGAGTGAGTAGAGTTGCTCTAAGAGTGATAGGAAAGATCATTCTAGGCAATGGGAACACCCTGAGGCAAGCAAGGCATGAAAGCCTGAAAGTACATGATTATTTCTAAGTTGCAATTGAGACAGGTTTAGATATATTTGAAGATATATGTGTCATTTTTTTACATTAATTTGACAGTTTCAATGCTTTAATACTAATAAGCCAACACTTCCTCATATTTATAAAACATTATATAAAATAAAAATTGAATGAATAAATTTTTACGTTTCACTTCAGATACAAAGTAGGCATATAGGATTGCCAGGGACTGCACAAAGTTGAGATAACAATGTACTTTGTTTATTTATCTGTTTATTTTTTAATGGTAAGAGAAAAAGGACAGGTTTCAGAAACTCTATAAACTATTATCATGAAGGAAAACTATACATTCAGTCATAAAGAATAACATGGAGGAACCTACTCAGATGTTGTTCATCCTGCTCTATGCACTACCAAGTCCCTTAATCTCTCTTGTATCCCATTAAAAAACTCTTCCCAAATCTCAAAGATCCATTCAATACCAGTCTGCTCTAAGCACTGTGTCTGTATTAGTTCATTTTCATGCTACTATGAAGAAGTACCCTACACTGGGTAATTTATAAAAAAAGAAGTTTAATTGACTCAAATTCTGCATGGCTGGGGAGGTCTCAGGAAACTTGTAATCATGATGGAAGGCACAGGGCAGCAGAAGTGAAAATAAGTGCCAGCAGGGGAAATACCAGATGCTTATAAAACCACCAGATCTCATGAGAACTCATTCACTAACATGAGAACAGCATGGGAAAAATTGCCGGCATGATTCAATTACCTCCCACTCGGTGTTCCCATGACATGTGAGGACTATGGGATTACAATTAAATATGAGATTTGGTTTGACACAAAGTCACCATATCATTCTGCCCCTGGATACTCCCAAATATTATGTCCTCAAATTTCAAAACAAAATTATTCCCTTCCAACAGTCCACAAGTCTTAACTCATTCCAGCATTAACCCAAAAGTCCAAGTCCAAAGTCTCATGTGAGACAAGGTGAGTCCCTTCCGCCTATGAGTCTGAAAAATCCAAGGCAAGGTAGTTACTTCCTGGATACAATAGAGTTACAGGAATTGGGTAAATATACCAATTTCAAATGGGAGAAATTGGCCAAAATGAAAGGATTACAGGCATCATGCAAGTCCAAAATCCAGTGGGGCATTTAAATCTTAAAATCAGCTCCAAAATGATCTCCTTTGACTCCATATCTCATATCCAGGTCACACTAATGCAAGAAGTGGGCTCCCACAGCCTTGGACAGCTCTGTCTGTGTGACTTTTCAGAGTACCACCCCACACTCCCAGCTGCCTTCACAGGCTGGTGTTGAGTCTCTGAGACTTTTCCAGGTGCACAGTGCAAGCTGTCAGTGGATCTACCATTGGGGTCTGGAGGATGGTGGTCTTCTTCTCCCAGCTCCACTAGGCAGCATGCCCGTGGAGATTCTACATGGGGGCTCTAACCCAACACTTCCCTTCCACACTGCCCTAGCAGAAGTTCTCCATGAAGGCTCTGCCCCTGCAGCAAACTTCTGCCTGAACATACCTCTCTAACATCTAAGAGGACATTCCCAAAGCCTGATTTCTTGAATTCTGTGCACCTGCTGGCTCAACACCATGTGGAAATGGCCAAGGCTTGGGGCTTACACCCTGTGAAGCCATGGCTCGAGCTGTACCTTGGCTCCTTTTAGCCACGGCTGGGACACAGAACCAAGTCCTGAGACTGCAGCAAACAGCAAGTCCCTGGGCCCGGCCCATGAAACCATTTTTTCCTCCTAGATCACTGGCCCTGTGATGGGAGGGGCAGCTATGAAGACCTCTAATATGCCCTGGAGACATTTTCCCTATTGTCTTGGTGATAAACATGTGGCTCCTCATTACTTACGCCAATTTCTGCAGTTGGCTTGAATTTCTCCTCAGAATACTGGTATTTCTTTTCTGTCACATAATTAGGTTTCAAATGTTCTGAACTTTTATGCTCTGCTTCCCTATTAAACTTAAGTTCCAATTCCAAACTCATTTGTGAATACATAAAACTGAATGCTTTTAACAACAACCAAGTCATGTCAGATACCCTAAATCATCTCTCTCAAATTCAAAGTTCCACAGATCTCTAAAGCAGGGGCAAAATACCAGTAGTCTCTTTGCTGAAACATAGCAAGAAGCATCTTCATTCTACTTCCCAATAAGTTCCTCATCTCCATCTGAGACCACCTCAGCCTGGACTTCATTGTCCATATCACTATCAGCATTTCGGTCAAAACCATTTAACAAGTCTCTAAGAAGTTCTGAACTTTCCCACATCTTCCTGTCTTCTTCTGAGCCATCCAAACTGTTCCAACCTCTGCCCGTTACCCAGTTCCAAAGTTGCTTCCACATTTTTGGGTATCTTCACAGCAACATCCCCACTACCCAGAACCAATGTACTGTAGTTATGTACCAATGTATATTGCTATGAAGAAATACCTGAGACTGGGTAATTTATTAAAAAAAAGATTTAATTGACTCCCATTTCAGCATGGCTGGGGAGGCCTGAGTAACCTTCAGTTATGGTTTGAAGGCCCCTCTTCACAGGGTGACAGGAGAGAGAATGGGTGCCAGCAAAGGAAATGCCAGATGCTTATACAACCATCAGATCTTGTGAGAATGCACTTACTATCATGAAAACAGCATGGGGGAAACCACCCCCATGATTCAATTACCTCCCAATGGGTCCCTCCCATGACACATGCAGATTATGGAATTACAGTTCAAGATGAGATTTGGTGGGGACACAAAGCCAAACCATATCAGTGACCTTTCTAATGTTTTTGTCATTGTCCTTCACATTACTTTTTCTAAACTCTAAAGTATCCCCTCAATACACAACATGTATTGTTACTTAAGAATTCAGATAAGAACACCTTATTTTTATGACTAAACTACAAACTCTTAAAGAGATGTGAGCAAGGATTGCTTTAAATTCAACCTTGTACCATATTAAGCCTTTATCAAATATTTGTTTAGTAATAATCATTACAGTGAATCTATAAAGTAATATTGCAGTTCTTAGTCCCTTGAATCTTTTGACTGTGGATAATTTCAAAATGCAATGACACATATAGCAAATAAAGATAAATCAGCAGGAAGCCTTAATTAGTACTCAATTTTAGAAATCCATATATCTAGAGAGAATGGCACATTCTAAAACAGAGCCCTGGTCTTATGCATCTTGTATAATGACCTTTCTAAAGTAAGAAAGTAGACTGAATATTATATATGAATTATGAAACAACAAAAACAATTTGGAAGTAAAGTCTCAGTTAACCCAACCTCTTGATTAATTATAACTTTCCACTTAGTAAGCTGTTCTTTTAATTAAAATGTTCTTATGTAAAAATTATAAGATACTTTATTATTTAGAAAAAATAGTAAACATTGGACTTTTATGACATATACTTTCCACAAATTCCCTGTTACATATTCTGTTTTCTAAATAAAGCAGCATTTAAAAAATGGTAAACAGAACTTTCAGAAGGTATAGCGTAATTCTGTCTGCCTTTTTGATTGATACCATGATCAAGCAGTGTGAGTTTTATTTATTTCCTCGTGTGACAGAATTCAATATTACTTTGATATTAATCATAGTTGCTTAGCTTTTCCCTATTTTGATGGCTGGATAAGGTCATTTCTGAAAAACGACTAGGGAAAGTTGTTAGAAGCATGTATTTATCACTTTTACAATTATTTATCCAATATATATTTAATGAATACCTACCAGGTAGAAGACACTATGCTATATGTATGTGATACAAGGAAAAGCAAGTGTAAGATAGTCACAATCATACTAAAACTTCTTCCCTACCACTTGAGTATCTTCTTCAACAACTCTACCCTATACAATCCTATTTATCCAAAAATGTTGCCCATACAAATGTAGAGATGAAGAGTAATCTTACAAATTGTTATTTTTGTACCAATTATGTATCCTTAAAGAAATTGTATACATGTAATTTCTCCCGTGTAGCAATAGCATGCCTTACATGCTGTTGTTGTTGTTGGTCCTTCTATTGAAGTAGATATTGGCTGATCAAATCACTAATTCACATAGTATTATCAACTCAACTGTTTTATTTTAATGTAGTTTTTGTCATCACATGTAGCATCACAGAATATTAGCATAGAAAGGGTCCTCAGAGTTCAAGTAGGGCAAATCCCAATTTTACTATAAACTTTGCCCACAGAAGTAAAATGGATCATTAAATGTGACTAACTCAATTATTTATTACTAAAACTGGCCACTATGATGCATTACAATACGTTGTGAAAACTTATTGCATGCTTAGGATTTGAAAGGCACATGATATCAGTTACTATGCCTGCCATTTTGTAACATGCTCCTCAAGTACCATTTTGAGAAGCTCATCAAATCACTAAGAAGCATCAATGGCTTTTTAGTGATTTGCATTACACATTTTTTTTAATATTTATTTTAAATTTGCAAGCAATAAGAAATTTAAAAATCATGTTTTAATTCTTCTGAATTATTTAAGTATAGACTTTTACTATGAACACTAGCATATTCCTCAAAGGGAAACAAATTTCATTCTATGTGAATGTATATTCCCAGCATAACGTAGAATAGATTATATAATTTCTTGCATCTATGGAGCCAGAATATTAAAGAAATGTAACTCCTTCATGAGCCAGCTGTGATATTGCTATGAGATTTTTATGCCATCTCATAAGAGGCATACACACTGCTACTCCCCTCTAATAATAACCAAGTTAGAGATACCTCAACTCAACATTGTTCTCTCCTCTGTTGAGTCAACCCAGGAAGACCTCAGAGACTTTTTTGTCTTGGCAGCTACTGCTAATTGGTCAATTTTGACAACTAAAATAAAATCTACTTCATTTTTTGGATAAATTACATCTTCACATTAAATCACTTCTCCTCTTTTCTATTTAATTTTTCAGAAGCTAGCATTTGTTACAATTTAATAGTAAATAATGTACCATTATTATAGCTGCTGTGATGCAATATAATGCAGCAGTTGACTACCCATACTGATATAAAATCTAGTTAACAAGCTTTTTGTTGTGCATATAGTATATTCCAAATACTGTGTCTTTGTCTTAAGATTAGAGATCAGATTCTGAGGAGACTATATGATTGTGTAATTAAAATGCCAAAATGAATATTAGGGTGTGTAAATTTGGTAAGAGTTCAAAGGCAGCAAAAACACTTTGGGTCTAGTAATTGCAAAGGAATTACTAGAAATTGTGGCATTTTAGTAAGACTTGAGAGGGTTAATTTTTTTTTTTTTTTTGAACAGGGTCTTGGTCTGTCACCCAGGCTGGAATGCAGTGGTGCAATCATGGCTCACTGCAGTTTTGACTTCCTTGGGTTCAAGCAATCCTCCCACTTCAGCATCTCAAGTAGGTGAGACAACAAACACATGCCACCATGCCCAGTTAATATATTTTTATTTTTATATTTTATTTTATTGTTTTGAGACAGGGTCTTGCTTTGCTACCTAGGCTAAAATGCAGTGATGTGATCATGGCTCACTGCAGCCTCAACCTCCTGGGCCCAAGCAATCCTCCCACCTCAGCCTTCCAAAATACTCCTCAGCTGGGTCTACAAGTGTGCACTAACACACCCAGCTAATTTTTGTATTTTTTGTAGATATGGGGTTTCACCATGTTTCCCAGGCCAGTCTCAAACTCCTGGGCTCAAGCAATCTGCCTGTCTCAGCCTCCCAAAGTGTTGGGATTACAGGCACAAGCCAAGCCCATCCTAATTTTTCATTATTATTTTTTATTTTGAAGAGATGGAGTTTCACTATGTTGCTCAGGCTGGTTTCCAACTCTTGGCTTCAAGTGATGCTCCCACCTTGGTCTCCCAAAATGCTGGAACTACAGGTATGAGCCATTGTACCCAGCCCAAATTTTACATTTTCTTCAAAGCAGATAGCAAAGGGTTTAAGATTGAATAAAAAAAAAAGTTCCAAAATAAATCTATACTCTAGTAAGTGATAAAGCATATATATAGCAACTTAATTCTTGTAACAATAACAGGAAATAAAGGAAGACATTTATTTCATAGTCCATTGGGGATCACTATGATAATTTGGCAGGTAGGGTTTACTTCACTTATAAAAGTTTTACAAGAAGTAAAACATAAGTGCTTTCTTGAGCATAAAGCAATTCACGCCTGTGTTATTCAATTCTGCATAATCTATGTGCACCTTGGAAATGTGGGTTAGGAAAAACTAGTTTAAAACAAATTTTAGCCTTGAATAATGAAAATAAAATGTTTTGAATAATTACACTATATTATTGGTTATATACTGTTAAGTAAGTTCATGGATTATCTCCATCTTAACAGTAGATGAAAAATTTGAACATTAAAGATTAAATGACATGATTATTATCACATACCTACTAATTGTTAAATCATAGGCTGGAACTCATGTTTTAGTAATTACATGAGAATGAGGTACTGAACTAAGGAAGTCTTCCTTTGTTATTGCTGTTCACCTTTGTCTTGTTCTCTGGATGATGACCTTGAATGAACATCATTTTTGATTATCACTTGTCCTGCAAAGTGCCAGCTTTTTAATTCAATTCCCAATTCATAATTCCCTCCATGAAAAGGATCTGGAAATATAATCTTTATTATAGCTGACTATTATCATCACATAACACCCACGGGAATTATCACAAGTGAGGAAAGAAAAAAGGCACTTGATTTTTAATAGATTGGACCTAGGAATTATGGGGCTGCTTGAGTTATTCTTCTTTTACAAAGGAGATCCTGAGTCTTTGGCTATTGTGTCATGCTCCAAGCACATTAAAATTTATAAAAATCTAAAACTTTCAAGGAAACTTTAAAAGCCATTAGCTTTAATAATCTAGGGAAAATCAATGTGAAATCTGTTTTCTGCTTGTAATGCTATTATTAAAAGTTATATTTCTAAAGATTTTACTGTAAGACTGTGCTGATTTAGTTTATGCCCAAAGGAGAAGAAATTCAAATTTATTTTAAAAAATGAATCATGACAAAGGATCAGTTAGGAGAATCTCAGTTTGGGAATTAATTTAATTTCTAAGGGTACCAGGGAATATGTTGTGATACTGTGCTTATATTTATTAATCACAGTCTCAAAATTAAGGAATAACCTCTCAAATTTATGGTATTTAAAAAATGAAATTTGGTAGGGAGGAGAAGCTATTAAGAAAATATATTTTATCAGTACCTCCAAAATAATAAAAGTATTTTTCAATGTTTCAATTATTTCTTAGTTAAGACTTTTAAAAATTATTTCAGCCTTTATCACATCTTGAGCTGATGCAATCATTAAGGTAACTCCTGGCATGTAAATGTTTGTTTAGTTGAACTTTTAATCTTTAATGTACTTCAGGTACGGAACTATTTAAGAGAATTTCTTCTGGTAGAACATGAAATCATGTTTAATTTAGTGAATGTCAAATGATTTCAGAGTTGCTAAGAGACGTAAAATTCCAGAGGTTGAATATTAGCAAAAACTTTCATCTCAGCAATATACAGTGCCGAAATAGGTTCTATTTACCAACTCTTTCTTGTCCAAATGTTTATCCTTCAACCAAGGAGACTTCAGAGCTTAAAAAGATAAATAACTGGAATTACATAGATTAAATTATTTCTATATAAATTTAAACACTAAATTTGAGATTTATTAAATGAGTAACAACACATAATAGCAAGCTTATTGCTAAGCCTGGAACAATAATTCTAGTAGCTCCTATCCCACTTTCCAAGAAAACTGAAGATTCTTAATTACTTAGTTTGTGATAAGACATTTATGTATATATTATTCTCTTCAGAACTTTGTTGAAACCAAGTGACCAGACCTGAGTAACATCCAAAATGTGAAGGTCCTGATATTTTCTCATACCCTAGCCTTCTATACTGCATGTAATAGGTATTTATTTAATCTGTCCATTTTTATTTCAACAAAGGGCCTACAATGTATTTGGTTGCATTGGCTTTTGTTCCATTTGAAGATGTAAAAGAATTCGAATACAAGATTTTTTGGGAGTAATCGGCTCAGAAAACACTACATTGTTTTATCTAGGAAGAATATAACAAAGTAGATTACTTCAGGCTGATAGGAGCCATGATCCTATAAAAGAAAATGCCCTCTTAAAACTCTAAGATTAATTTTATTTGTTCAATTATAATTAAAAATAATCAATTTACAAGTGTGGCAGGTTTATTACATATTTTATTTTATGGTCCCGAGCACTACTTATTAAGCACTCCATTTTGTAGTTCCACTTAAAAATTCTTAAGTTAGATATGTACATAGTTGCTTTGTATTAAATTATGTTGGTATTTTAAATCTATAATTTGGGATTAACATTGAATTAATTTAAATAATAGTTAATAAAAATCCAATAGTAATTTCCTTAAAATAAAAATGAACAAGAAAACAAACTCAAGCATTTTATTTCATCTCTTTCATGTATTCCCTGATAAAATAATTATGCAATCAGTAATTAATCACCTCTAGCCAACAATGAGGGTATTGTAATTTTGGAAAATAATGCATTATCCTAAAATGGTTGGATAGTAACCAAGAGAGCTTAGCACAAACACTGGGATAATAGAAAAGAGATGATGAAAATATGTTGTGCTTCACTGGAAAAGCCAAGACAAAATAAATTAATATGCAAGTATGCAAATAAGTGGAAGGATTTCTGAATGCACATTAAAATGGAGCAAACATTGCTGAAGTTTCACTTGCATTTTCACAGGGATGATCTCCTTTTTCTTTGCCTGTTACAGATTAATAAGTTGTCTAACAATTTAATCTCAAAGGCATTTTGGATTCTGACATACCATAGGTTCTTAAAAAAATTCTGTGGATAACATTAAATAAATTGTGATTGATAGTGAATATTGTAGTAAGACAAAGCACAACCCCATATAATATGAAACAAATTGCCATTTTCTACCTACTAGGAAAAAATAGTTTCATTAACTTATGCCTATACCCTTTTAAAAACAGCCAGGAAATAACAAAAGAATAAGGGAATCCTACATCTAATACTTGTTTATCCATATTATTATGTTATATTAATTACTAAGCCTTTCATAATTTTGAGATTTCCCACATATTTTGTTTAGAGCAAGTGTGGTTATTTGTTAACCCTCAAGATATAGATAGATGACAGATAGAAAATAAATACCTAGGTAGGTAGATTTGTTTGTTTTCCTTATCATCTTCTTCAATAATTCCAGCTAAGTACCTTCCTGTGTACCTAATTTGTCTTAATGTCAGTGCCTATAATTTTGGTAATTAGCATTAACTTTTTGAATTTGTATGGGATTTTTTTTCCACAATTATCTGAATTATTAATGGGTAACGATAATTTCTTAAGCTTCCTTATAACCTGAGGATTAGATATCCTTTCAGTCACATTTCCAGAAGTAATTAGGTAATGTTATAATTTCATAAGAAATATCAAATTTTATTGTTCACATTGTTAAAAAATAGACAGGATTTTTAATAAATGAAATCATTTAATGTAAAAGCAACAATTTTGGAGACTCCAAGTAAGCACAGACCTGTCTCCTTTTTCTTTTGAAATATGGCTTTCTCCTCTAGAAAGTTTGGTGCAAGAGAGAGAAAGATAAGTTGGTGTTGGGATAACAAAATAAACAAAGTGGCATTATAATGGTAAATATCATTAAAATACAATAGGAGAATTTGAAAAACGTATTGAACAATTATGCAATGACTGACACTGACATAAGAGGCATCTGTGGTCTTTGTAATAAATGAAACTTATGCTCATTTTTATTCCTTAATTAAATTATTAAAGTCACTTTCACAGTTAAATGCAATCTGATAACTTTCAGTAGAAGTTTTATTTATCATATATTATTTAATCTGTGCTTGGAGGAAGGATAGAAGAAGTATCAGAAGTTAGAGGAGGGGAGTCCTCTCTGGGCTTCACAAGTGCAGCCAGGTGTATTAACTTCCACAGTTGTGGTGAGACTCTCAGTCTCTGTTTGGTGGAAAGATCCCACCTAAAAGATGGCCAGGTTTCAGGCTAAATGGTGGGTTTGATCGCTACAGTTTGTTCTTATAGACCCATATGTGTAAAATACTTCGGTAGAATTATTTGGAAAAGAATCCTGTACTTCAATATTAGATTTTCATTTGAAAAGAGAAATTTACTAATATGCAAGATATCAGAACAGTGGCTACAAAAGGGAAACATGAAGTTTCACTATGGTGGTGAAAATGTTCTGTATCTTATGTCTAAGCACTTCATCAGCTATAAAAATGATCAAAAAATGAAAATTGGGTCATTTTTGTCATGCTGTATATTTAGCTATGCCTGTAGTTATGAAGATGATTATGTCATCTGATATTTTATTTGATTTTGATTAAGTTGAAAATGCTTTGAATTAAAAACCACTAATACTGTAAATTAACTTACTTGAAAGAAATTATTTACAATTATGTTGCGAGTGGAAATTATAGATAGTTGTGAGATACTGAAAGAACAGTAGGCATTGAATGAGAACATCTGTGTGATCACTAATCCTCACAGTAACACACACAAGCCACGGAAAGAGCATGTCACATAAGTATTGCTAAATAAAAAGGCAAATTGATTTTGTTTTGAGACATCTATGGTTTAAAGGCATTATTCAGCTGAAAACTTCCATTATCTGATTCCAGGACCACTTTGTTAATGACAGTGATGATTTTGTTACCAGGAGATATAGAACAAAAGTAAAAGGATTTTTTATTTCCACTAAGACTTCTCATATTTTTTTCCTATCATTGTCAATCTCCATGAGAAAATGTGGTAAAAGGCCATTTGAATAAAAGAGAAAGAAAACTTATCTCTGCATCATACACACATGCAGAGATAATTAATGGTTGACCTGAATATTATCTATAAACATTTGGCCTAAACATAGCAAGGCTAAGCTGTTTTTCTATGCAAGTATTTACAAATTGTTCATAGACAGGTAGGAGGTAGATAGATGATGATATGGTCTGGCGCTGTGTCCCCTCTCAAATCTTATCTCAAACCGTAATCTCCATAATCCTCACATGTCAACGGAGGTCCTGGTGGAAGGTGATTGAATCATGGGGGCAGTTTCCCTTATGCCATTCTCATGAGAGTGAGTCCTCATGAGATCTAATGTTTTTTTAAGTGGCAGTTTCCCCTGCTCTTTCCCTTTTCCTGTCTCCTTTTGAAGAAGGTACTTGCTTCTCCTTTGCCCTTGGCCATGATTATAAGTTCCTGAGGGCTCCCAATCATGTGGAACTGTGAGTCAATTAAACCTCCTTCATTTATAAATCAACATTTACATTGAACTGAATAGAAATGAAAATATAACATATGATAACTAGTTGGGCACATTAGAGCAGTGCTGAAAGAAAAAAATTATAGCATTATATGCATGCATTAGAATTGAAAAACACCCCTCAGTTCAACAATCTAATCTTCTACCTCAAGAGTCCAGAGAAAAAAAGCAAACTAAACCCAAATTGAGAAGGAGGCAATAAAATAATATGAGCAGAATATATAAGGACCTCTCAAGATAAAAAGTTTTTTAAAAAAGAAGTTATTGTGGTGGTTAATTTTATGTGTCAAATTGATTGCATTACATGGTATCCAGAGTAAACATACTTTCTGGGCTTAGTGATGATGGTGTTTCTGGATGAGATGGGCAATGCAAAGGGGAAACATGGGGTTGGAGCCCCTACACAGAGGCACTGCCTAGTGGGGCTGTGAGAAGAGGGCCACTGTCCTCCTGACTCCAGAATGGTAGATCCACCAACACCTTGAACCAGGAGCCTGGAAAAACCACAGATATCCTATACCAGACATGAAAGCAGCCAGGAGACTGTACCCTGCAAAGCCACAGGAGCAAAGCTGCCCAAGGCCATGGGAGCCCAAATCCTTGCATCAGTGTAACCTGGATGTGAGACATGGAGTCAAAGGAAATTATTCTGGAGCTTTAAGATATAATGGCTACCCTGCTGGATTTTGAACTTGTACGGTGCCTGTCTCCAATTTATCCCATTTGGAATGGGAGCATTTAACAATGCCTGTATCCCTATTGTATCTTGGAAGTAACTAACTTGCTTTTGATTTTACAGCCTTATAGGCAGAAAGGACTTTCCCTGTCTCAGATGAGGCAGATAGTTTGCCCAGAAATCAAAGATCAATCACTCCAGTGGAAGTTTAAAGGGACTCCTTTCATAGGATAGAATACTTGATTAGGATGGGAATAACTCCCAGGTTAAAAGTCCCCTTCTCTCTCATCTGTTTGGACTCTATCTCTAGATCCCCTTCCATGACATCATGGGAGCTGCTTTTCTTTCTCCTTTCTCTCTCTCTTTCTCTCTCTCTACCTAAATAAATCTTTCTGCAAAACTCATTGGGGTCCAATATTTACTTTAAATGAGCTCACCATGCCCAGCAGCGTCCTCTCCCCCATTCTTGGGTGAGTGAGGGACCAAGGACCTAGAAGAACACATCCTATCGGGGAGTCGAGCCTCCCCCGCACCCCAGAACCCAGTCTCATCTTTGGCAAGCCAGCCAGGAGGTACAAACGTTGGAGTGGTGAGTAAATCAGACGCCTCTTACTTGCTAAAACCTGTCCTATCAGTTTAAGGAGAAAGTGCAAGGTACAGAGCCAGCCAGACCTGTGTGGTACCTTGGGGGTCCCGGAGGTGTCTGCAGAAATCTTCAGCCAAATTAACAAGCATGCTGCACCCGGCTTCCTCCAAACTCTCTCTCTGCTCCCTCTCTATCCCTCTGCTGTATCTCTGGAACAAGTTACTGGGTACATGCAGGGTCCATGGTTACCAGCACTGCAGATGGGAGTAGATAGGCAGGGAGGGGGCGAGGATGGCCTGGGCCTGGGTGAGGCTGGTGGCCAGTGGTGCTCAGGGGGTGCTCCATGGCTTGCAGTCCCAGCTCCGCAGAAGTGCAGCCCCAGAGGCCAAATTTTAAAGGTGCACACTCCCTGAGCCAACTGGGGAGCGCAGCAGCCTGGAGCACAGCCAGGCAAGCCTCTCCAGCATCCCCAGGTTGGACGCAGTGGTGCAGGGAGGGGGCCCAACGCGCACGTGGTCCCAGTGTCCAGCCGTGGCTGGGCTTCGCCCTCCCTGCAGTGTCGCAGGGCGCAGTGTTTCCATTCAGGGGAGGATTAAGGGAGTGGCCCAAGGCCCGTTTTTGGGGAGAGGCAGCAGTGCAATCGGTGCCCAAGGTGCACATGTGGTCCCACATGCCATGGCAACCTGGGACACCACAAGGGTGGGGCAAGCTTTCCCCTCTGGCGCATAGCAGAGGCTGCCTTCGATGGCTATGTGGGACACACCTGGCAGCCCTCTAGCACAGGCTGCCTTCTGGTCAAGGGGTAAGGCATAGGGCCGGCAGCTGCAAAGTTGCTGGTTCAAATCCCTGGCAGGGTCAGACTTGTATGGGGAAACTTTTGGGGAATCCAGAAGCTTAAGGCTAAGGGACATTGTGTTTTGTGTCACTCGTACATTTCCCAATGCAACTGAATAGTGCCAGAATCTAATAATGTATGATTTGTCTTGCTTAGGATCGGCTCTCCCTGTAGCAGAAATTCTCCATCTAAAAGATCATAGTTAAAGCAGATCCTAGCATTTCCTGTAATGGAAAATGGGGTGGCGGAGGAGGCCTGGGTCCTGAGGGCATTGTTCTGGCCTTTGCCACGTGGCCCCACCTTATTTGAATTTTGTGCTCTGAGGTTCCTCCCTAGAAGTTTGTACTCCTAGGGCAGTTTTATAATCTGGCCTACATAAACTGGACTCTTGTCAGGGCATATTAGTACCCATCTCCCAAACCTCACTGGCCTGGTTCAGTGACACAATGGTACAAACCACCCATCCCAGCAGTCCATATGTCTTTATGGTGGTCACTAAAGGCATGCAGTGAGCATGAGTACCCATGGTGCTGGTAACGTGATTAAATCCAGTACATGAGAGGCACCGAAAAGATGATCACACATCTTGGGCATATGGAAATTATGAGGTGCCATGACTGGGGAATGGCCCAGATCTGGCAGCGTGACTGGAGGATGCCCCAGTGCTAGTGATCACAAATTAATAGCCAGGGTGTTAGCATTCCTGTGTTCAACTCCAGATGGGTGCTGCTATTCCCAAAACAAGGTCCCCATTAAAGTGCATTCTGGAGAACTGGGACCAATTTAACACACGATCTTTGAAAAAGAAGCAGCTCATTTTTCTCTGTAGAACAGTGTGGCTGAAATACCCCCTGCTGAGTGGAAAAACCTGGCCTCCTAAGGGAAGAATAGATTATGACACTATTCTACAATTAGACCTGTTTTGTAAAAGTGAAGGTAAATGGTTTGAGGTCCCTTATGTGCAACTTTTCTCTAAGGAATAAGCCTCAGCTTGGTCAGGCCTGTTCCCCATACCCTACTCAGCCCTCCTCAGTACTATCTCCACATTTGGGACTCCCTGTGGCTTCTACCTCCACCAATGCCAACCAGGGCTCCTCATCCCCTATACCCCAACAGGAGCCAGGGAGGGCTGAGACGGCCAAGGCATCTCAGGTTGCCAGGATGCCCAGCCTCTGCCCCCTACAGGCAGTAGGAGGAGAATTTGGCCCAACCAAGGCACACACCCCCTTTTCACTTTCTGACTTAAAGCAAATCAAGGTGGACTCAGGAAAGTTTTCAGATGACCCAGACAAGTACATAGATGTTCTGCAGGGCCTGGGACAGTCCTTTGAATTAGACTGGAAAGATGCCAAGCTATTGCTTAATCAAACCCTAACCAGCAATTAGTGAGAGGCTGCTCTAGCAGCGAGTGGCTCAAACATTTGGGGACACTTGGTACCTTAGTCAAGTACATGACCTAATGACACCAGAGGAAGAGGATAGATTTCCCACAGGTAGACAAACACAGACCCTCACTGGGATCATGACTCGGAACAGGGGGACTGGAGCTGTAGGCATTTTTTGACCTGCATACTTGAGGGATTAAGGTGAACTAGAAAGAAGCCCATGAACTATGCAATGTTATCCACCATAACTCAGGGAAGGGAAGAAAACCCAACAGCTTTCCTTGAGCGATTGCGGGAGGCCTTGAGAAAGTACACTCCCCTGTCACCAGACTCCATTGAGTGTCAGTTAATACTAAAGGACAAGTTTATTATGCAGTCAGCAGCAGATATTAGGAGGAAGCTCCAGAAGCTGACCTTGGGGCCCGTACAGAATATAGAATCATTACTGAACCTGGCAACCTCAGTGTTTTATAATAGAGACCAGGAGGAACAGGCTGAAAGGAACAGGAGAGACCAGAGAAAAGCTGCTGCCTTAGTCATGGCTTTTAGGCAAGCAGACCCCAGGGGCTCAAATGAGGGAAAGCCTCGGGTTAGCCACCAGGCTGGCAGAGCTTGTTACCAGTGCAGTCTGAGGGGACATTTTATAAGAAATTGTCCTCAGAGGAATGGACCACCTCCTAGTCCTTGCCTGCTGTGCCAAGGGGATCACTGGAAAACACACTGTCCCAGGGGATGAAGGTTCCCAGGGCCTGAGGTGTCTAACCAGATGACTCAACTGCAGGACTGAGGGTGTCCAGGGCAAGTGCAGCACACGTCATCACCCTCACAGAGCCCCGGGTAAAGCTGACCATAAGGGCCAGGAGGTCAGTCTCATCCTGGACACTATCAGAGACTTCTCAGTATGACTATTCTGTTCTGAACT
The DNA here is from genome assembly GCA_963573385.1 of Cacajao melanocephalus. Lineage (NCBI taxonomy): Eukaryota > Metazoa > Chordata > Mammalia > Primates > Pitheciidae > Cacajao > Cacajao melanocephalus. Next base: position 1,807 of record CAUYLG010001776.1, on the reverse strand, counting down.
GTTGTCCTCCAAGTCTGCAACTGTCTGAAGAGTCCTAGGACAAGCAGTCTCCCGACAGTTCTCTCAGCCCCTATAAAATTCTTTATGGGCAGCCCTTTCTTACTAATAATCTTGTATTAGACAAGGAAACAGCAGATCTAATAAAAAATATAACCTCCTTGGCTAAGTACCAACAGACTCTTAAAACTTTACCTGAAGAACACCCTAGCGAAAAAGGGAAAGAGTTGTTCTGCCCTGGAGACAAGGTGCTTGTTAAGTCTCTCCCCTCAGACTCTCCCTCTCTAGGCCCACCTTGGGAAGGACCATTTTTTGGTTATTTTGTCTACCCCAATGGCAGTTAAGGTGGTGGGAACTGACTCATGGATTCATCACAGTCGATTAAAGCCTTGGACACCTCCTGAAGAAAGTCATAGAACCTCCACACTTCAGTTCCAGGAGATGACCCTTCATACATTTGCGAGCCATTAGAGGATCTACATCTGCTCTTCTGACAAAATCCCCAGGAAATTAAATACTCATGAGTCTAATTTACATCCTGGCATTAACAGGACTAAAACTCTTAACTTTTCTCTCTCTCAAACTCTGATTATTCCTTTCATGATGGGTTGACGGGTTGAAAAAATAGAAAAACTTGGTGCTGGCATTGGAAAAGTTACTACCTCTATTCAGTTACTATAAGCTATCTCAGGAGTTAAATAATAACATAAAAAGGTTGCTAATTCTCTCTGCAAAGGCAGCTCACTCTGCAAAAGAGCTTAACTCTTTACCTGCCATAGCTCTTCAAAGTAAAAAGGCCCTAAATCTGCTAACAACAGAGAGAGAGCCTGTCTCTTTCCAGAAAAAAATGCTGCTACTTTGTAAACCAATTACGTGTTGTTTTAAGCAAAGTTAAAGAACTCAGGAATTAATTGAACACAGGGCTAAAAACCTTAAAGAAATAGTATTGTGGAGCTTGTTTAACAACTGGCTGTTCTGATTATATCCTCTCCTAGGCCTGTTTATAACCATTCGATATTTGTTGGCCTCTGGGCTTTTCATCTTTAACCTTCCTGTCACATTCGTTTCTTCTAGAACCATAACGTCACATATAATCCTACAACTGGAACGCCGGATGTCCTTGGCTCATGAGCTCTATTGTGGACCTCAGAATCAACCTGCACCCCTGAAAGGCTCCCCTCTGGAGGAAACCTCAACTGCAGGGCCCCTTCTACACCCCATTTCAGCAGGAAGTAGCTAAAGGTCTGAAGCTGAGGCAGCAATTAAGAGCCTACCACCCAAAAAAAGCCCAGGTCCAGATGGGTTCAAAGCTGAATTCTACCAGACATACAAAGAGGAGCTGGTACCACTCCTTCTGAAACTATTCCAAATAATCCAAAAAGAGGGAATCCTTCCCAAATAATTGAGACCAACATAATCCTGATACCAAAACCTGGCAGAGACTCAGCAAGAAAAGAAAACTTCAGGCCAATATCCATGATGAACATAGATGCAAAAATCTTCAATAAAATACTGGCAAACCAATTGAAACAGCACATCAAAAAGCTTATCCATCACGATCAAGTAGGCTTCATCCCGGGGTTGCAAGGCTGGTTCAACATACACAAGTCTATAAACGTAATTCACCACATAAACAGAAACAAAGACAAAAACTGCATGATTATCTCAATTGATGCAGAGAAGGGCTTTGACAAAATTCAACAACGCTTTATGCTAAAAACCCTCAATAAACTAGGTATTGATGGAACATATCTCAAAATAATAAAAGCTATTTATGACAAACCAACAGCCAATATCATACTGAATGGGC
>CAUYLG010001775.1:0-14850 GCA_963573385.1 Cacajao melanocephalus | reverse complement strand
TTTCAATTGTTATATAAAAATTTTAATTATTTTATAAAAAAAAAAAAAAAAAAAAAAAAAAAAAAAAAAAAAAAAAAAAAAAAAAATTAAGCTATTTTGGAGCAACCTCCAGAAGAATAAGAATAGTTTGTTGGTTGTGGTGATAACTTGCAAACTTTTCTTTAGTGATTAATCTTCCCCGATTGTTTGATGAGATTCTTAGGGAGAGGACTGAAGACAGTTGTGTTTCTTTTGCTGAAGACAGTTGTGTTTCTTTTGGAAGAATTTCCCTCAGTCAGATAAGGAAACTTCAGAGCAATCTGCTCCCTGTACTTCAGAAGGAGAAGTGGGAGAGGCTGGAGAAGGTCAGAGAGAGACCTTGTGTCTGAGGCTTATTTCTGAGGACTTTGAGTCTCCTCTGTTCAAAGCACTCAGCATGCCAAAGCGCCATATTTTGGGCTATTGTTTTCTGAGTCCCAACAAAAGGAAAAAGAATCATTTTTAGAACCAAAACCTGTAAGCTGGAGAAGGAGTATGGGAGAAACATCCTTGCCTCCAAATATCGAAGCTCATTTTGTCTCTGTTTGAGATTTAGAGATTTGCGCTGTTGGGACAAAGAAGTAGACACCCATGGGAGGACTGGAGGCAAAGCTACTAGTTCTTTATCATGTGGTAAAAGTTAGTTTTAAAAATTATTTTTCTTCTAATAGATAGGGAGTCTTGATTTGGCTAAAGGAGGGACCTATTAGGGGGGCTATTTTGAACCATGAGCCAGTGCTTGACAGGGAAATATTCTGAATCATGGTGGGTCTTTAAATTGCTGAAGAGTTGTTTGCCTGGGGGTAAGGTAGGCTTAGATGTTAATGCAGTAAAGAGAGAAGAAGAAATCTCCAAACACTTTTACCTGCTCTGCAGTTCTGCTTAGTCAGCGTAGGGAAGGAAGAGGGAGGCATAAGAGAATGTGACATTTTCTTACATTGGTAAGAGATGAGGAAAATAGCTTTATTTATGGTATTACTATACTACACAAAGGTCTCAAAACCAAATGCCAGCTGCCATCTGCAGAAGGAATAATAAGACTATCCTCTGCCTGCTACTTTCATCCACCACCAACCTCCCGTTCCACTGCAAAGAGAAAAGAGATGGTCATCAGACGGAGAGGTTCCTTTCTGCCAACTTCCTCTCCATTCTATTCATATCCCTGCTGAGAAGCCCCCTCCTGCCTTCTTGGGAACCATATTGGTTAGTTTTTTTCTGTTTACCCTTCTAAACCCACTGTCTACTCTTTCTCCCTCCTGCTTTACCCTGAAAGCCTGGCCTCTAGGCCGTGCATTGACACCAAGATACCTTGTGGCTAGATTCTTCTAGTTGATTTCTATCAATGAAAAGCACTAGCATCAATTCAAGGGCAGAAGAGGTATTTATTCCTCCCACTCCCTTCTTGCCTAGTCGCATTTCTGGAAGGGACTGCAGCTACAGCTTCCAAGATCACTGGACTCTGGCACCATTGTCCTGTCAACCTTCTGCCCTTTCACACCTATGGGCATAATGGGATATAATGGCTTCCCACTGTTGCTGCTCTTTAAGCACATTAACATCCTTTGTTTATTTCCTGTACCCTGCTCACACCTCTACAAATAGTCTCTTCCATCTGCACTGGAAAATCTGCTGCTGGAATCCTGACTGATACAAGACCTTGTTCTCCATTATTCTCTCTCTCTCTCTAGCTTCATATTATCACATAGCTTCGATATACCCTTCACCACTGGTTTTTTCAAATTGTGTTCATTTTCAAAAGGACTCTCCATTGACCTTATGTCTATCAGTAGCTATCTCTTCTTACAAATATCCTCTGACTTCTGTGAGGCCTACAGATGGAGGCTTACCTTCTGTGAGGACTACACATGAAGGCTTACCCTACTTTCCTACTCACCCTACATTATGAAGGGCCACACCCTCCAAAGTGTTGACACCTGGTCTGAATGTCTAAAATCCATCCCAAGTCCTGCAAACAGCCATTCCTGGGCTACGCCTTAGGTTTGGTGATGGGCATACCAGTGATACGATCCAACCTTGGGCAGAGAGACCTGGGGAGGGGCTTGTGCAGTCTTTGAAAATGAGCTTGGTTCTATCTGGGCAAAGAATTCCAGGGCCTAAAAGAGAATATATAGGCTTTAGGTGAACATGTCTCTGTGGCCCCACGGACTTCTGCCTCATGGAGATGCGTAGGGCTGTAGAGAACCCAGAGTGGGGAGCTATCTAAAGTAAGATCCCTGTTTGGCCTAAGCATGGTACTTCTTTCATAACCAAAGTTTTTGAAGGTGATGTCTGCCTTGGCTTAATTCATTTAACATAATGTCCTCCCAGTTCATTCATGTTGTCATAAATGACAGAATTTAATTCCTTTCTGTGGTTGAATAGCATTCCATTGTGTATATGTACCACATTTTATCCATCCATCTGCTTATGGACATTCGGGTTGATTCCATTTCTAGTCTATTAAGAATAATGCTGCAATAAACAGGAGACTGCAGATATCTCTTCAACACAATGATTTCATTTCCTTTGGATATATACCCAGTAGTGGGATTGCTGGATCATATGGTAGTTCTATTTTTAATTTTTTGAAGAACCTATATACGGTTTTTCATAATGTCTGTACTAATTTACATTCCCACCAAAAGTGTATGAGACATCCATTTTCTCCACATTCTCACCAACATGTGTCATCTTTTATCTTTTTGATAGTAGCCATTCTAACAGGTGTGAGGTGATATCTCATCGTAGCTCTAATTTGCATTTCTCTGATGATTAATGATGTTGAACAGTTATTTATGTTCCTGTTGGTCATTTGTCTGTCTTCTTTTGAGAAAAGCCTATTCAGATCCTATGCCCATTTAAAAAATTGAGGTGTTTTCTTGCTATGGAAGTATTTGCATTCTGTATATATTTTGGATATTAACTTCTTAGGAGATGTATAGTTTACAAATATTTTCTCTTATTCTGTAGGTTTTCTCTTCATTCTGTTGATCATTTCCTTTGTAATGCAGAAATATTTAGTTTGATATAAGCCCATTTGTCTATTTTTACTTTTGTTGCCTGTGCTTTTAGGGTCATATTCAAAGTAACTATTGCCCAGACCAATGTCATGAAGCTTTTCTCCTATGTTTTCTTCTAGTAGTGTCATAGTTTCAGGCCTTACATTTAAGTCTTTAATCTATTATGAGTTGATTTTTTATATGGTGTGAGATAACAGTCTAATTTCATTCTTCTGCCCATAGATACCCAGTTTTCCCAGAACTCTTTATTGAAGAGAGTATTCTTTCCCCACTATGTGTTCTTGGCATCTTTGCCAAAAATCAGTTGGTGCTGAACATGCAGATTTGTTTCTGGGCTCTCAGTTCTGTTCCATTGGTCTGTGTGTCTGTGTTTATGTGACCTTGGATCTAGTTACTCAGCCTTTCTGCTCCTTAGTTTCTTCAACAGCTTCATCTAAAATGGGTATAATAATACCTACCACAAAAGATTGTAAAAAGTACATATTCCCTACAACAGTGACTAGCCTGTATTTAGATACATGAGAAATTTAATGCCTTTTCCTCTCAAGAAACAAAATATCCTAATTTCTAATTCTATACCAGGTTTCCTTTTAGATATTGATGAAGATTTTGTGTTGTTGTTGTTTTGTTTTGTTTTGTTTTGTTTTAGTTTGTTTTTTGAGATGGAAGTCTCACTCTGTTGCCCAGGCTGGAATACAGTGGTGCAATCTTGGCTCACTGCAACCTTTGCCTCCTGGGTTCAAGCAATTCTTCTGCCTCAGTTACCGAGTAGGTATATGTCACCATACCCAGCTAATTTTTTGTATTTTTATCAGAGATGGGATTTCACTATGTTGGCCTGGCTGGTCTCGAACTGCTGACTTCAAGTGGTGATTTGCTTGCCTTGGCCTCCCACAGTGCTGGGATTATAGGCACGAGCCACTGCATTTGGCCTGGTGAAGAATACTTAAACCAATAATAATAACAGCAACAATGTTAGTGATATCATGATATATGCCTTGATTGAGTACTTAATATGTGCATGGTACAATGTTAAATATTTTCCATGCATTATTTTAAGTAATCCTCAAAACAACCTTATGAGGGAGATACTCTACTATTATTATTCCTACTTATTTAAAGGAGAGAACACAGAAACTGAGGGAAAGTTAATAATATAACTGTGGTAGCTTTATATTGTGTTAACTTGAATAGGCAGAACTACATTTTTCACAATTCCCTCCCTATGTGATACCAGTTAGGGTGGGCCACAAAAGAGAGCCTGAGAGATTTGGAGGGTGAAAGAAAAGTGGTAGCCATGTTGTAGCCACTTCACTGGCATGAGGCAGCAGCTGGGCCTGCAAGTGTTCCAGGCTCCCAGCTTCCTCAACTCCGGGGCCACGTGTGTGTGTTTAGCAGCATGAAGACGGCTTGGGCTTTGGCAGGACATCCACACTCACAAGGACAGAGGCAGCAGGGACTGACCAGTGTGGGTTTCAGTCTGTTCTCATGGGCTTGCAGCACATGCCGGTGGGTTCCATCCTGCTCTTGATCTCCCCTTACTTTCCATCCACCATTCCTTCTCAACTGCCTGCCCTATGGACCTCATGCTCCAGCATCAGACATGAAGACAACAACCTTATGGAGGCTGCTTAGCTCGCTTCCACAATTGGATCAGGTCAAATTCCTGTAACAAATCCATATACATATATATGGATATGGATAAATGATATATACGCTACATATGTACGATATAATACATATGATATATATGCTACATATATTATGTATGATATATATGAGGTATATATAATATATATTTATGTAAGATGTATATGTATGCATATATTTTATTGGTTCTGAACCTCTAATTGGATCCTGACTGGTACAGTGCCCAAGGACACACAGATAGTAAATGCCGGAGCTGAGGCTTAGAACTCAGTAGTCTACCCCAGAACCTATGTTCATAGCCATTATTCTGTACTGACTCAGAACCATTCTCTAAGAAAGTCTTGGGATTTGGGAGGTTGATGGGAGTTGTCTGTGGCTTCAATTCTAATCTAGGGCCCTATTCTTCTTCCTTGAAGTACTAACACAGATTAAAACATCATTATACTCATACGCCAAGCCAAACTGACACCCAGAAGGCATCCAGCAATGAATAAAGTTTCACTGGCTTATAAAAATCAAGAGTTCTACTACTGCTACTACCACCACTACTACTGCTACTACCACTACCACTACTACTACTACCACCACTAGTACTACTATCACCACTAGTACTACTACCAATTATGTGACAACATATTTAACACTTACAGAATTCCAGGTACTATTCTAAGTGCTTAGGTATCAACTCACTTAATATTTACAGCAATCTCAAGAAGTGGATGCAGTATTTCCAGCACTTACTTACTCACAGAAGTAGTTATTAGATTTTTTAAAAGTGAACTTTGTGAGGGCAGCGGACCAAGCATGTGGGGGAGATCTTGGAGTCCTGTTCTGACAAAAGGAGATTACATATGAATTCCAGTTCTACCTTGGCTCCAGTTTGAAGTACATAGATCTCAAGTGTCTAGTACATATCTATCAGTCAGGATGCTTTTGACTGCAAGTGGCAAAAGACCCATCCAAAAATAGAATAAACTCTAAAGGAAAATTATTATTTCACAAAGCAAGAAACCCAGAAGGAAGAATCCCAGACGGACAGAGAAGGGATGGCAGATAAGAGTTCATTAATTCATCAGCCTGTTGACAGCACCAAAGACTCAGGCTCTTTCCATCTCTGCTCAGACATCTTTAGTTTTCGACTTGTCCTCTTTGGCCAGTTCCCAAATGGTCCCTGGTGGCTGCCCTACCTCCAGGCATCACAAACCAGTGACAATGTTCAGCAGAAGAGGGATGAGCCAATTTATTCTCTTCTCTTTCCTTTTATCAGCAGGGAAAATCTTTTCTGGCAGTCCAACCTAAGGATTGCTTTTATCTCATCAGTCAGAATAGTACCAATTGACCAGTCACTGGCAAGGAAAATGGAATGACCATTATTTGATTAAACAGATCAAGGTTCACCTCTCTGGGGCTAGTGAAGGGCCCAACTTCCTGGAAACACGTGCATGTTATTAGGAAAAAGTGGGTGTGGCTTTGGGTAGGCAACAGACAGCATGTTAAAGCATGATTTGTGAAGTATGCCCTTCCCAAAGCTACAACCAGGGCTGAGTCTTAGTAGCTGCCCTTTATCACTGTGTCTCACTCCTGGTTTTTGTTCATTGTTTAGTTACTCTACCACAGGTACTGTTTATGCTCACTAATACCCATTCTTTTCCTCTTTAGGGGCACACAGTTAGAACATTTCCTGGCTTCTCTTGTGGTTGAAAGAGCCATATGACTATGTTCTAGCTAATAGAACCTGGACAGAAGTGATATACACCATTTTCAGGCCTGGCATATAAAATTCCCAATATATACTTCTTTTTTTTTTCTCCTTCCAGTGAAACACTACACGTTGGGGTAACAGTGGTACAAGATGGAATGAACCTGGATCTCTGAGTTACTTAGGAGAGCCACCCACTTTGCATCAGATTATGGCATGGGCAAGAAATAAGCTTTTATTATCAGATTTTAGAGATATCAGATAATTCATCCTACATTGACTTATGTACTCACCAAAATCATATTCCTTATGACTTGTGTTTTAAGCACACGGGTTACCAATCTGGAGTGCAGGTCTCATGCTACCAAGGTGGTTATCCAAACATGCATCCAATTTTTGGATCCTCTCTGTGAAATCCCTTTCATGTCAGTGTTACGTAAGCACTTCTTGTGACTGGGAACTCATTATTTCTAGTAAGAGATAACCTCTAGTAAGAGATAGCATATGGATGAAGATGACAACTACATTTCAGTTTATGTGCTGAAGCTCACTAATTGGTAGAGATTCAGCACATGAACTGAAATAGATTCAGCATATTGTACAGAGAAGGATTCTGAGGCCAACTCTGAGTAGTATGGAAAAAAATGCTGTTATTAATTAATAATGCTTTCCAAGGCTCTGGAGGCAGAAGTGGTGGACTCATGCCCCCATATGGCATCTGTGGTCTGAGCAATGGGGAGAAAGTTCATGAGAAGGAAGTGTGCCATTACAAATCCAGGACTCAGGAGACTGGATTTGGGGATTATAATAATAACAATTGCAGCAATAGTGACGGCTTCTATTTTAGTGAGTACTGTGCTACTGCTTATGTATTTTATTTCCTTGTCTCCACATAAGTCCATTTTATAGACAAACTGAGGCTCAAAATGTATAAAGTAGCTTGCAGGGGGTCACGTAGCTAATTTAGTGGCAGAGTTGGATTTGGACTTGGAATGATCTAACCTGAAGTCCAGGTTCCTACCCAGCAGCCTACACTGCCTATAGGATTGGGGAAAGGACTGGTTATGGCAAGGTTTTTAACATCATGTGGAGCCACATGGTATATTGTAGGATGTTTAGTGGTATCACTGGCTTCTACCCAACAGATGCCAGTAGCGCATTCCTCAGATACCTCATCATGGCAATCAGAAATGTTTCCAGTGATATGGTTTGGCTGTGTCTCCACCCAATCTCATCTTAATTGTAGTTCCCATAATCCCCACGTTGTGGGAGGGACCTGGTGGCAGGTAATTTAATCAAGGGGGTGGTTACCCTCATGCTGTTCTTGTGATAGTGAGTGAGTTCTCATGAGGTTTGATGGTTTTATAAGGGGCTTCCCTGCCCCTCAGCTCTCATTCTTCTCTCTCCTGCCATCATGTGAAGAAGGACATGTTTGCTTCCCCTTCCACCATGATTGTAAGATTCCTGAGGCCTCCTCAACCATGCTGAACTGTGAGTCAATTAAACCTCTTTCCTTTTTAAAGGGTATGTCTTTATTAGCAGCGTGAGAATGAACTAATCCACCAGAAACTGCCAAATGTTCCCAGGAGGGCATTAATAACCCCAGTTGAGGACCACTGACCCAACAAAGGGTCAGTTATGGAAACACAGAAAGCAAGGGGCAGTCAGAGTAGCCGGAGAGTGTTTGTCACCAGAAGAAGGCAACAACAGTGAGAGGGACTGGAGGCTGAGTCCTCTAGGCTGATGCATTAAGTCTCCTAGTGCTGCTTCCCATTGAGGGGCAGGACTGAATAGGGCTGAGCTTGCTGGAGAATATTTCTGTGGCTCTCAATTGTAGGTAAAGAAAGAATGTGACAGGAGAGGGATTTTAACCACACTGGTCATCCTGAACTCTCCTGAGAGTCTGCCACTGCAGCTACATCTAGCCATCAGTAGATACTGAATAAGAGTTTGTTAAATAAATGATGAAAAACCAGAACAAAGGAAAGGAAAAACTGAATTGCAATTCTTTTTTTTTCTTTTTCTGAGACAGTCTTGCTCTGTTGCCCAGGCTGGAGTGCAGTGGTGCAGTCTCAACACGCTGCAGCCTTGACCTCCCAGGCTCAAGCAATATCTGACTTCAGCCTCCTGGGTAGCCGGAACTACAGGCATGTGCCACCATGCCCAGCTAGTTAATTTTGTATTTTTTTAAGAGATAGGGTTTTTCCATGTTGCCCAGGCTGGTCTCAAACTCCTGAGCCCAAGCAATCCCCCCACCTCAACCTCCTATAAGTGCTAAGATTACAGGTGTGAGCCACCACACCCAGCCTGAGTTACATTTATTTTTGAGTAAAAATGTGGTATCAAACAATATTCCTGAATAGCTACTAAACCTGTAATTGGCAGATAGTAAGCAGCAAATTTTAGACATTTGCTGAAAGGCGTCAAGGTTAGGGTGAGAGGAAAGGGAGTGTGGCCCTCTTAATTAAAATTATTACAATTTAATGTGTTCGCTCAATGCCTCTTTCACTTTTAAATGGAAATCTACTTTTTACGAAAATAGAGATTTCATAAATCTGGAATAACAGAAAGCAAAAGCAAATTACAAAAAAAATATAAATGGTATTTGACAAAACCATAGTTTCCTTATAGTTAGCTGAATGAGTATTCATGAATGTTAATTCTTAATACTTATTTTGCTTTATCTTATTTTTTAAAAGTGAATAGTTTCTTATTAACTATTTCTTATTAACTTTTAACTACATATGCATATGTAGTTAAAATATGTTTCAATGGCTTTCTCAAATTCAGAGCCTCTAGAGGGACTATGGTTAGAGAAGATATTCCTGCCTTCATCAATTCAGAAAGACAAGCTTGTCTGCAGACTCATGCCCCTCTATTTTAGGTTGTGCTAAAAAGGGGCACCGAAATATTCAAACTATTTTACTACAAAGCTAACATATATAACCACAGCCCCAGTTTCTGCTCATGTGTAGCTTCTGACCCTTTCTCAAAAAACCAAGTACTGTGATTACTAAGCTTTGCTTTTTAAAAATAAAGCTTGCATTGTTTTCTTCCTCTCATTTGCATTTTCATCATAGAACAGTTACAAATCCATGTTTATTTTTCTGCCACCATTCAGGAGATTTTGCTATCAGTTATGTGCAATCAGTCACATAAAGCATGAAGAAAGTGGAGCTGCTATTCATATGTTGCCTGTTAATCTAATTACTGAGGTGGGGGCTCCAGAAATGGAGCTGCCTGCCTAGAAAAGCTTTGCCCCCACCTGGTGGATTGTTTAGCCAAGCTTTTTAAATGTGCAAAGTTTTAAAAAGGTTGGGGGGGGGGGCAGGAGGAGGCACGGGTAAAGAAATAAATCTTTTTTTTTAAGTTTCTGTGCGGAGCAACGGAAAGAATTTAGTGGTTGTCAACATGAGTTTAGTACAAAGGTATGGTTTAAAATGTAGGTTCATTTTGACTGAGCTTCAGGTCACGCAAGTCCAGGGAAACCTGTGCTGCTATTTGTTTTTTGTGTGTTTTTAAAAGAGTTCATAAGACGTTAAGGGAGGGAGATGAAGCGGAGGGGGCGTCCCAGAGGGATGACGTCTATTAAGGGTGGATACTTCAGGGGTGTTATTTCCAGAGGCTCTTAGTGACTGATTGTGTGAAAGGGTAGCTCTGAATGAGCAGCTCCAGCCTGGCTTGATTTTGAACTGGTTTTAATCCTTGGTTCCTACAAACAAAATAAAATACCTTGTCGAATAGAGTTCATTGAGTGAGGATGATGGGTTAGGAGTGGGGGTACGAGACGGCAGCGTGGATGCTTGTTTATCAAGGAGGAGTTGTCCGTTGTTCCTGGAGCCGGTGAAAGGAAAGACGCCAGAATCTGATGGCTGGGGTAGCATTGATGTGAGGTAACGGGGTAATCGGATTGAAAGGGAGCCATAGTATTTATGTCAGTTCACATTTCGTCAAAGGAATAATATGAGGTGCTACCTAGCAGAGGCATTGGCCTAGTGGTTCAGTTAGCAAGCATCCAGGCCTCATTGGATTCAAATATAAATTAATTCTCACAGGAGCATTGCCTGATTAATCTATTTGCATAATAGTAGAAAAACTGCAGAATGGTTACTTTTTTTTCTTCTGCAGGGATTTGGACAAGAAAAGGTTTAAATTCATTTGAAAGAAGAATATGTGAGAAGTCAGAGAAGCAAAAGCCCCCTCTGGGGCTCCCAGAGCTGTTTTCTGGACCAAGAAGAGTTGGAGTTGAGGGAAGCCCTGTTGGCTCAAGAAGTTTAACTCTTCCTAGGAAAAAAATCAGCTTTTACTGAAGCATGATGAGTCTTAGCTCTTGGCTTAGATGGTGGCATCTGGTTCAGCAGAGGCTCAGGACATCAGCCCAGAGTGAAATGTCCCTCTTGGTTTAAGTTCTGGTCAAAGGACATCATAGTGTCAAAAATATATAGGTTCAGTTCTGACGTACTCAGGTTTGCTGGGTGTTTCTGAAAAGAGTTTCAAGTTTATTTGCTATTTCATTGAGAAATAAGTAATTGGGCTTATAAAACGCAGGCCATTCATGACCTATTTTGACTCAGTGCATTCATTCAGTGAGAACCTGCTGAGCACAGCCTGGTGCTGCTGGTATGTGATGGTGGATATGACAATGAAATCTAAGTCTTACTTTTAAAAACCATATTATAAAAACAGGATGGATGGAAGAGGACTAAGGGTTCATGAGTTTCAGATTTTTGATACCAAAGTGATTTTTTCTGTAAAAATTTTAATAACAGAATTAAAAAATACAGCTATAAACATTACTTAGCAAATCCAGCCTTGATTACTTCCAGCCTTTGCTCAAGAATAAAGACCTTTCTTTTCATAGTACTATAGCCACTGGCTACAGTGTTTCTTACTCATTCTTATTACTTTTATTCCCTTATCATTCACCGTTGTGATAAAGCAAGCACCAAAGCCATTTAGATGCAACTGCCATGTTGACTCAAAATGCTTCTATTTTCACCAGTTCCAGATGGAGAAACATTACAAACAACAGCAAGGCAAATCCTATTTTCTAACTGATCACATGGCTAATTCCAAATTTTATTTTGAAAACTTCCTGCTGTAGAAGAAATGCCTATGGTAGGTGCTTGACAAATGTTCGTTTCATTTTCCCTTCTTGACTATACCCAGAATGACAATTAGAAAATGTCCTTGTTGCTTAGGAAAATCAAGGAATAAGAGCCTAATACCAGCAGAGGAGAAAAAGTCTATCTTATGCACTTCCACTGCTTTAGGAGTACCCAACTAGCTGAGGACCCCCTTTCTTTGAGCTCCGCATTTCCCCACCCGCTATTAAACGAGGGTGAGCCTCCCATAGCTTTTTTTTAAGCCTTTCAGCAGTAATGCTAATTTTGTGTGAAATTAGCCTTCATTTAATGTAAGTCCTGTTGTCTAATTAGTTGGTCCTGGTATACTCAATACTTCTTTTATATATACTCTGAAAGAGAGTCACCAACTTTTATGCAAAAGATTATACTACCTACTGAGAGAGAAGCTAATTCACTCTCATTCCCTCCAATGTCTTATTACCTATCAGGGAAACAAGACAAATATTTTCCCACACTCAAACCCGTGTAATCCCAATAGCTGAGCATTAGTGGGAAGCCATTATGTCTGAGGGCCATAATGATTGTGGTTATCAGATTGTGAAATAGATCAGATTAGGAGAAGTCACTGGGGCCAAATGGGTGCCTCACCTATCAAGCAGCAGAATGGAAAGAATGGCGAGTGGCCCATCCTTGCTGCTGCTCAGGCTGGGGGAATGGCAGCTGGAGCACCCTGCTTGGTTTTGCTCTGTGTGGGCCTCAGGGCAGCTGTGATGCTGCACTCCGTCATGGGTAACGGAACAAAGTGGATGACTTCTGATGACAGCAGGGAGTCTCAGGGAAGGAAATGAAACTCATTTCACACGGCCCTAAGCAAGTAGAAGTGGAACCGCTAGAGGAATACTGATTTGCCTGAATACAAATATGACTATGTTAATGGCTCATTTGCCAGTTTATTTAGTTTCCATGTAGAAGAGTGATCTTTGAAAACATAAATTACATCAAGACATGGCCCTGCTTGAAACCCATCAGAGACTTCCTCCCTGTAGCCTGCAGTGCCCAGCCTCGTCTGTTTCCTTCCCACCTGGTTAGCCTTTTATCCCGTCCCCTCCCTGTTCACTAAGCTCCAACTGCCTTGGTCTTTGGATCCTTGAACCAGCAGAGGTATTCTCTGCTTCAGAGTTCATGCAAAGGTTTTTCTCAGTCCTGGCTGGTTCCTACCCATCCCTGACATACAGCTTTAAGATAGATTTTTGCAGATTTTTTGGGTTCAAGCAGGGCCATGCCTCCCTTATTTCAGACTTCATCTCCTATTGGTCTTCTCCCTCTCTCTCTGCTCCAGACGCACTGATCTCCTTGTGGCTCTTTGAACTTGGTGGGTGGACTCTCATCTTAGGGCCTTTGCCTGACTATTCCTTCTGTCTGGAATGCTCACTTTCCAGATATTTACATGGCTCACCCCTCACATTCCTCAGGTCTATGCTCCAATCTTACCATTTAATGAAGCCCTCTCTGAACACCTTATTTAAAATAGAATCCTCCCAACTCCAATAATCCTTCAGGTAGAGGCTTGAAGAGAGCTTGACCCATTCAGGGGCTTTTGATAGTTCTGGTATGGCTGCAACACTGGTCTGAGACTGTGGGAAGCAGATGGTCATTTTGGATAAATTGGCTGCTATCAAATTCTTGGACATGTTCAAAGTTAAATCAAATCCTTTGGACTTTAGCCTATAGGAAACAAAGAACCACTGAAAACTGTCAAACAGTGGGGGGGCCTGATGAAGCAATTGTTTCAGGCAAGTTAATCAGCTGGTAGGAAATAAACCAGGCAAACAGGATGTCTCCTGATAAAGACCAGAGCTAAGTCCAGGGTCCTTGCGAAAGCGTATTCAGAGATTTCCATACCACTGCAATTTGTTTAATTCATTACATGCCAGTTGTGCATCTATTACCTAAAAGATACTCAGGGGCATGTAAAAAACAAGACAGCAAGGCCTCTGCCTTTCTGGAGATTACAGTACTGCAATTCTGAGAAATGAGGAGTCCTCACTTGGTGACTGAGTTTATCATCTCAGGAACCCAGTCTCTGGGATTCTCTGAGCTTTCCTTTTTGCTGGGTGCCACCAACACAGGAGCACCTTCCCTGCATGTACATCCCGATCCCCACAAAGTGTGCACTTCAGACATCTTACAGATGAAGAAAACCTTCAATGACTGTTGTTCCTAAAGTTTTTTTTTTTTTTAACTATTTATTATTCACATAGGTGAACTTGAGTCTGTAGGGCCAGCCCTTCAGGGACTGATTGAGTATTTCCTCCCAGGCACACAATTTTCTCTGATTTGCATCCAGTCTCCAGGTGATGCTAATACCTAGAAATAGGGTTTGCAGTGGGAAGAAAGTGAGGGATTGAAAAACACAAGGCCAAGGCTAAGGTGGTAATTCTAGCTGTTCCCTTAATTGACTGTGACCTTGGAGTCATTTAATCTTTGTCTCCAATTTTATTATCTATAGAGAAAATTAATATATCTGCCTTTCTTAAAGGGATATTACTGGGGAGAAATTAGTGGATTTTTAAGGATTTAAACATACATTACATATATAAATATGAGTTATCATTAGTATTGTATCACTGTCATGACAGCAACTGCTAAAATAACTGATGCTCCTTGTTCTCCCATCTCTTCCTCCCTCCTCTTTCTCTTCTTCTCTCCTCTTCCTCCCTCCTCTTCCTCCTACTGCTTTCGGTATTCTTACTCATTAGGTGTCCTTGTAGTTCTTTTTTTCCCCCCTCTACAACTAGAACTGAAGAGTGGAGAAATAAATATTGAGTCGTGCCCACATCCCTGGTGACCAACATTTTTTCTCCATTTGAGAAAGGTTTATTGGCAGGTCACTTTCAGTTTATCTCCCAAACTTGTCATACTGTACACAAATTACCTTGTATGGGATGGCAATGGCTGAACACTACACATTAACTAACCCAACATTTCTCAATAGGGGGTCGACTTTTCCCTTGGGACATTTGGCAGTGTCTGGAGATGTTTTTGGGTGTCACAAATTGGGCATGTTGGGGGAAATGCAGAGGATGGCATTGGTATTTACTGGTAGAAAACAGGGCTGCTGCTGGTCAGGGCACAAGACAGCCACTCAAATAATTGTCTGGCTCAAAATACCAGTAGTGCCAAAGGTGAGAAACCTAAATTAACCAAGTGACTTTTTTTTTTTTTTGTCATGAGTTCCAGACCAGTCTGACCAATGTGGTGAAACCCCGTCTCTACTAAAAATACAAAAATTAGCCAGGCGTGGTGGTGCTTGCCTATAATCCCAGCTACTCAGGAGGCTGAGGCAGGAGAATTACTTGAACCTGGGAGGCAGAGG